>JAIVES010000027.1:0-77366 GCA_032441835.1 Slavum lentiscoides
AAAAAGGTCATCAACTTTCAATTACCCAATAACTAAGAATATTAGAAAATATATAGAAAATACTGTACATTTTTAATGTAGTTTAATTTATTAATTTATTAAATTGTATCGTAATATCGTAATCATCATTACTGCTCTGAGTTTTTGATGAAATAAAATATTTGCATTATTTCGATGAGAATGAGCAAAAATAGAAATGAAAAATATTTCATATACCATAATATAGTGCATATATGTCATTAGTTTTTGGGGGGGCTATACAATATTTAGGGGGGCTTAGCCCCCCAGCCCCCCTATTTGCGCTTATGATCATTATATAACCGGTAGCTACCAGCTATAGTGCATCGCTCAGAATCTAAAAAAAATCAACATAAAACATAGTAAGCACCTATTATTCCGTAATGAATTTATCACAGAAAATAAACAAATTAATAATAAAAGTGAATACGCGCGTATAATATACATCGCGGTTAACGATAATTATGAATAAATACGTTCAATCGTTTTGTCGAAGACTAAAACGGCCGAACGAACACGCATATAATAATATTCAATTTTTTTTTTTTTGTGTCGTATTGCGTGCAATATATTATTTATAATATATATTATACAGAAAAACAATATAAATATATTCCACTCGGGCATATAAATATGTACCGGATCATATTTTACTTTCTCTTAATATCCACGCGATTTTAACCGCATTTCAAGTTCATTGCTGATTAAAGTGTACGTGTGTACATATAAATTTGTGTGAGCCGTCAATTTACGCGCGTAGAACCGTCGTCGTACATACGTCGTCAATTTCTGCTCGAATTATCATATATAATTGTATTATATATATGGCGGCTGCGGATATTATAAACATATTATATAAATTGCAAGCAAGGCTATAACGAAAAGTCGTTCATTATAATATTTCGTTTTCGCAATATAGTAGTAATTTTTCAAAGCGTCTTTACAAAAAAAAAAAATTGTATGAAAAAGTACATCAAGAATGAATATATTAAATGAACGTTTATAACTATCGAATCCTGGAAACTGCAGACACGGTTAGTGTATACGCAATTAAACGGCTAGGCGACAATGATTCTGCGGTGCCGCCGACGCGCTTTATATTATAATATGTATAGGATCAGTGCCTGATCCACAGTTTTGAGACCGGGGACTTTGATCTTTAAGAGACCGCCATTCCCATTTTAACTCGTGAATTTTTCAATTTTTTATTCTACCACATTTCAAGAATTGATTCATTTTTTGCACCGTAAATTCGTAACAATTGTTCAGAATTTTTTTGATTGCCGTATTGATCCAAAATTCATTATATTATAATATTGTTACTAATATAATGGGGGCCATTTTTCGATTTTCGCAGTACGTATAACCCAGTAAAATTTTAGTACTGAGAAAAAGCAGTTTTTTTTAATGCGTAAAGGAAAACTACTTTTATTAATAAAATAATTAGAATAATAAATAGGAACGAAAATAGTTTGTTTGCGAGAGTTTCCATTTCTCCGATAATCTACTTAATTTTTATATCGCAATACCGTGTCTTGAACAACACTTCTTTTTTTCTAATGAACAAACAGAGTACAAAATGCTTTCCTGTGATTAATTATTGAACGTCCACGTCCGGTAAGACGTTGTGAGATACGTCTACAATCATCAAAACCATCTTTACATAACTGATCATCATCAGGCTAAAATAGTTTACAAACGCACAGAATCGGATAACCGTTTCTTATCACTTTTAATATTTTTTTAAAATTATTTTTATCGATACAAGAATGTTATGTCCCAAAACGGCATCGGTCTATAAATTATAATAAATATAATGAATCAAAATGAAGCCTCTAAAAAATGGAGGCCAGGTGTCATCGTTATTAGCTTAAAGTGTTCGAGTTGATAAAAGATGAAAAAATCGGTTTATTTGTTGACGACGAATATTGTAGTGCCAAATTTGGGTAAAAAGAGACCTCGTGTGATGTTTAGCGTCAAATAATCGATACTACTTATATGTGCTATTTGTATATTTGTGACTAATTAGTTGACATGGCAATTTTATTTGTATTACGTACAAATACAATTTATATTAATTTTGAAATTAAACGTACGCATTTCGATGTGTTTTACCTTTGCCTTCTGATATTTCTAGTTGCGCATAACCGGGTGAAAATAAAAATAAAATTGTACAATTGAATCACATCGATTGGCGCAAAAACGAAATTCTCCAAAGACTTTGATTTTGTACAATTCCTTTTAAATTCCGCAGTTCTTTGTGGTGACGAAGCAAAAAAAAAAAAAAATTCGTACTTTATTATTATTACCATTTCTTCTGAACGCAATACGCGGCCACTTTCAACAACTCATTATTAGTATATAATGTCGCTTATTTGAGGATATTTCAACGAATAATCAGATACAATTTTGAATAAAATTATTATTAGGTTTCGTTCATTCACCGAGTTGATATTACTGCTGCAGCGACGATTTCGATTCAAATATCACTAATATTTTCAATTTTTTTTTCTATTTAAACGGGCCGCCTACGTTATTGCCTGGCCGAATTCAAGTCCCTAATCCGTCCCTGCGCCGTATAACTGTATAAGTATACACACACATTTTTCTGAACATTCTTCCGTTTAAACATCGTTTTCAAAAACGTGTTATTCCGTCCGTTTTCGACACGATACAATATTGACCACGCGGATACGAGTACTACTATAATATACGATTATATTATAATATTGTGTCTGGCGACGAGACGCGAACTACTTTCGACTGTCAGTTTATTTATTAACACGACGAATATTATAATAAGTTGCAGCTGACCACACACACACACGCAATATCTCCGGTAAAAAAAATAAAATAAATAAATAAAAATTACAATATTTCTCATAAAGTGCCGCCGACCGGACGACATTCGAAAGATTTTTGATTTATTATACGAATTTGAATAACGAAATTAAAACTCGCCGCTGCCGATTTTTCTTATTAAAAAAATAAAATATATTATCGAACCCACGCAGCATATTTCGTGAACGCAATATTTATTTGCTCTTCGAACGTTTCCTCGTTTGATACGCTACGGTGTGTACTCTTAACATTTTATTGAAAAAACCCGGGTATGTATTGTCAAATAGTTGAGTTTTTCGTGACATATTATTGTTATTAGGATTTCCATGCATTTGCGTGGCGTATTTCCATTAGTCCGAGTAAGCCGTTTACGTCTGGTTCATTCTTCAGAACGAATTATTTTTTTCCAACGTATTTTTATGAATTTTGAGAATTTATTACGAATTTAAAAAAAAAAACCGATTATAAAATTGTGTTTATTCAATGAACGACTATAGTTATTGTTTTATACGTCGTAACACGTATTTATTGGGTCTGTCACGCGATGGAAAAATCAACGTAGTCTATATCATTCGAACGTGTTCCACAAGTATCATCACGTGATGGTGATAGTCAATAATATATACCTAAATCCCTTCTACGTTCCGACCGCCAGTCTTTCGAAAAAGAAAATAAAAAGAATTTAATAATCTAAACACAATATAAATACGCATAATTCGTTATGATATTAATTATGTTTAATTAAATTCGGATTTTTATGTAAAAAATATATACTTAATCTAAGATTGAATTTTAAAAAAATATATAAATAATTTGCATTTTTTTTTCGCATATGAATTCTAGCCCTAATTATTATTATTATTAATATCGCGTGTATATATGCGTATGACATATATATTCGTCTCGTACCTATTACATTACATACGAAAGAAACTCGTTTCAAAGAAGAAATTGAAAATAAATATAATAAATAATTTAATTTTTGTATCATCGATATCATTATATTATCTCATTCCCGGTTTAACCTTAAGAAAAATAATATGAAATTACCCACTGTGCGAGGCTCTGAATGATTAAGTATAACCTCAAAAAAAAAAAAAAATTGATGGGAACACCACTGTACTTATATTACATGACGTATGGAACCGCACGAGACGTATTTAAAACGACTTTCAGACAACACTCCTAATAGACAATATTACGCCCGGTGTTGTGCGCTATTCGTTAACATTTCAAATTTATCACCTGGAAATGCGGAGGAATAGAGTGTTGCGCGAAAGAGACGCAGAACGATGTTAGAGCCCCGCCGAAACAATACAATGGATATGGTAATCGCGTGTAATGGGCATTATTTATTGTGTCAAACGTTCCAAATACATAATATGTTTATTATGTCATGTCATTGTGAAGTACTCTATATTCGCTGGTAGAAAAGAGTTCTATATAAATATGACGAATCGTTTGAATATTTTCGGATTCACAATATAGACAATAAGGACAATTTAGCGAATTCGTAATAATGCGTTTCGTTTTGCTCGCCAATGTCGATTTTACCTATTCACGCGATGCGTTAATATGCGACGTGTTTAAAACACCGAATTTCAGACGATTATTATAATTACGCATACGGTTATTCGGAAAAATTAAATTAAAAGATAACGAGCCGCGGGGTGTTGTGGATATCGCTTAAGTGAATTACTTGGATAAAGATTTTAGAGTTTTGTTTTTATTATACATTTGAAAGCAATGATAATTCGTTGCATTCGATAAAACGATTCTGAGCGGAGCTTCGGTGCAATAAATAAACGACAATCGATTAAGACGGAATTGCATTTTTACCGTTTTTTTTTTTTTATAATTTTTGGTAGTTTTCCTGACTTTTGAAAAGAGCATTGAGAAAATCGAAAAACTAACGTGTCTAAAGTACAAACAAGATGCGATTTGCAATCAGAAAAGGTGCTACAAGAACAGATCGGAGCACTCCTTTTGGTAAAATTTTTGGGTACAGACATAAAAAAAAAACACTTCATTGTAAAACTAATACATTCCTCGCTCCGCTCAGAATCTAAAAATATTGATCGTATTAAACAATACCTATACTTATACGAGTTGACATAAAACATAATAACATTTTTTTTTAACATTTTTTTTTACGGTTACGTATGAAATATAATAAATACGATTAAACGTTTAACGTACTTTACACAATAAATCACCAAAATAACAACAACAAGTGGTTTTTTTTTCTTTATTAACGGAACAAAAACGAACGCGACAGTCAAAACATACATTTGACGCGTAGTATATACGAGTATACGCGCGCTGTTAGTACAATTATTGAAATAAAAATATATAATGTCGTCACGCGTAACGCTCCTGCGTATAATTTTTTGATAATATTTTTTTTTATAACGAAAGTGCCTGCAGTAGACGGTACTATACGGGGGCACCGTGTACTTTAAAATTATGTCAAAACGATTATAATGATAATTTTTTTTTTTTATCATATTATAACCGTAAAAACGTTGTCGCGTAAAACTGAAAACATTGTTACACATTTTATAATATTATTAATTATGAGCCGGTGTGACTAAACGAGACGTAGGAGATCGTGTGTGTTGCGAAGGTGCAGTAGGACTACTATAATTGGAAGTGTACGGCGGAACAGAAGAAATCACAGGAGCGCCGTTTCAGTTTTAAAATAGGACTGCCAGAGTTTTAATGATAAACAGATGCCAGTACA
Organism: Slavum lentiscoides; assembly: GCA_032441835.1. NCBI lineage: Eukaryota > Metazoa > Arthropoda > Insecta > Hemiptera > Aphididae > Slavum > Slavum lentiscoides. Next base: position 5,603 of record JAIVES010000027.1, read on the forward strand.
ATGATGCCAGAGCCATAATGATAACAGCATACATTATTTTGTATGTATTGTTAATTAAATTAAAAATTATAAGCTACATATATTTTTTCCTAACTGCGCTCCACAAAAATAACTCCGGAAATTTAATATATTTGGCCCACAAGATTAGCATATTACAAGAATACGATGAATATTACACAGTGCAATCTGGAAAAACTTAATTGTCCATAAAATAAGCGAATGAAAAAACCATCTATAAAATTGTAGTGATTCTATTTAGATTCAAAAGGAAGTGAATTATGTATATTGTTTGTGTATTAAATATAATACAATAATTATTTTATTTTATTATTTTTTAATTAATTTGGGTACTAATATTGATTTAATGAGTGTACAAATATAAATTAAAAACCAATATTTTCAGAATAAAAAATGTAAGTTTGTAATCATCATATTCATTTATAGTATAGATTCTGTACCATGAAAATATGTTTAAAATATATGGAATACTATCAGTACACCAGGTGTTTGATTAATATTACATACAGCATGATAGGCTATTGATAAATGATAATATTATAATGTATTTTGAAATTAGCTGTACCGGCGCAGAATATAATTTATAGCAGGCCAAATTAAGGCACGGAAAAAAAATAGGGCCTCCAATGTATAATACCCTGCTATACTCCAAATGGCGCTCCTGGAAGAAGAAGATTATGTTAAAAATAAATTGGTTATAGTTATAGTTTGAAACTTGAGGGATAAATAAACATTTACAAATATTCAGTTAACGCGTAGTAAATATTCTTTAAAAGCGACTTTGACGAACGTCGACTGAACGTGGTAATTATTCGAGCACGGGAAAACTATTACGGTTTTTATATAAAATGTAGAATCGTTTTTTTTTTCTTTTGTTGTTGTTGCACGAGCACACTTTTCGTAGACTCTCCGTTTCTCGTAAGCCCTAGGCACAGTGCTGTACAGTGGTCTAATGATTAATGCGGTCGTGAGTATTAACACGTTAATATATTATACGTATAACGTATGAGCGCATGAAATAATATATTATATGAGAACGTACGTATAAGGGAAAAGGTAAAAAAATCAGTTTTATCACCGGGTTATTTCAAATTTCCTTAAGAATTTCGACGGGAGAAAATTAGAATTGGTTCTTTTGAGTATTCGTAGAGAAATGTTGCCGGTATAGGTAATCGATATTTTTTCGCAAAAGAATAAAAAAACTAATGTTTATATATATTTATAATAAAATAATAATAAAGAAAATTCGGTTTGAACTAATACTTTCTTAATTTTGTTCGGGTCACATATGGGTTTATAAACCCCGTCCCCACCCCCAAAAAAAAAAAAAAATTGGATCTATGTACGCCACTGTATATTTGTATATATACTTCACCGGCAAAGTTTATTGAATCCGGCGTTCTATAAAATAATTAGTAATTAAATTTTTTTTTTTCAGAATAAAAGATGTCCTGCAAGTCTACGAGATCTAACCGTGTATAAAACTTTTTTCATATTATTTATACCGAAATTATTAAAAACAAACAAAACTTTCAGTGCTTTTTTTAGCGCATGGTTTTGAATTTTTTTCAGCATTTCTTCTTTAGAATTCTATTGAACATTACGTTCCGAGCCCTACATATGTACATTATTATTATTATTATTATTATATTTATTATAACGCGCGTTATAAACCTGCAGTCGTCGCCGCCGTGTGCCGATGATATATGCCTAATAAATACGATGTCGAAAACTCGTAGACAAGTTAGGTATATTATGTGCAGTTTATATACGGAGCATGGAAGACAGGAACATATTTTATATCGGAGCGTACAGTCTTGGACGACGCGGTCATTATCGGTGTGAAAATTGCCGGACACATAAAAATACGTAATATATTATATTTAATATTAGCGCGGTCTCGTCGTCACGTGGACGTTACGATTTAAATAATATATACCAAACGACGTCGTCGCCGCGACCACCGGGCCTGTTTGAAATTATCAATCACGTCATCGCGAAGAAATGTTTTTTTTTTAACTCATTTTTTTTTTACCAAAGACGGATTATTTTCTGTCTGGGCGTCGAGACGTCCGGCGAAACGTAGTCGTTTTCTGCAGGACTCTAGTGGTATCGCAAGCAGAGCCGATGGAGACGGTCCAGAGAGGCAATTTTTTTTTTTTTTTTTGTCCAAAAGTCCATGGGCGGCATTTCAAACCCATAAATATCCGAAATTTTGTTAAAAACGTTTTACGTGTGTCGAATTTCAACGATATAACTATATAAAATATTCGTGATCAGAACAGAGTTAAATGGTCAGAAAACATACACTGAAAAAAAATCTTGGTAATATTGATCAAAATACAGATTCAATCAACAAAATTATTGACACTATACAGCAGACAAATACAGATATTTGTTCAACTAACATAATCAAATTGTCAGTACATAAAAAAGACAAATATTTTATCATTATGATTAAAGTCCGATTGTTATTTTGATATAAACTTTGGTTGTATAATGATCACGTCAACAAAATATTTTATTTACTCATAGCTTAGTATTTTGTCAATAGAATCACTAATTTTGTCATCCAAATCATATATTTATTTTTTGATTGACAAAATAATTTTTTACCCTAACATTTTTTCCTTTGATCATTTGACTAATTAGTTTTGTTGATATTAAAATTGTTGTATGAATAATAATACAGATTTGTATAATATATATATATATATATATATATATATATATATATATATATATACAATCCTGCAGCAACAGAAATAATAAAAACACATTAAAATAAGAGTATATTATCTTTTCCCGTTTTTATGCACTTTTTCTCCTTTCTTATATCGATATTCGATATCACTTTTTTCCTATATAACAATTATTTTGTATTATTAATTTAAAAAAAAAATAATAATTTTGTGGTTTGGATGTCGCCAAAGTGAATTACTCGGATAAAGATTTTTAGAGTTTTTTTACAGTCCCATATTACTGTAAATCATTTCAAAATTCAAAAAAATATCAACACTCTACGACTGTATTAGTTTTGTACAAAAAAATATAATACACTTTGTCGAAAAACTTGAAATGTTTATAAACAAAAATTGTGACTAACGAGGTTTCCAGGTTTTTTTTAATAAAGTTGAAGTGACGCGCACGTCTGACATTGTATTAAATTTGTAAACCTTAAAATCAAAAACTATACTTTTTTTTTACGAATGAAATACCTTAAAATCTATAAATGCTATAAATAGCCCAAAATTGAAAAAAATTTGTTTTCTCCTGACTCAATATAGAGTTGCATATTTGGTGAATATTTCAAGTTTCTATATACGACCACGAGTTTCAAAATTACGATAATGGAATTCGACGAAATCGCGTTTTTACGTAATTTTTTGGTAGTTTCCGAATTTTTTTCTTTTCAGGCGATTTTGAGAAAATCGTAAAATGACCCCTCCAAAAGTACCAATTAGATGCAATTCGCTACTCGGAAACCGGGTATGACTGTAAAGATCGAAGCACTCTTTCTGGTAGAATTGTTAATACAAGTATTACCGTTATTTAATAAATAAGACCTGTATTATTTTTAAGGGCTCAAGGCTGTTGTATGTTTTTTGTGTTTCGGGAGGTCTAACGCCCATCAACAAGCCGCAATGAGGAAATGATCCAAAAAATACGAACAGCAATACGAGGTAACCGTCGTTTGACAATTATGGAACTTAGTAATGAGTTTCAAATTTCATTTGGATCAGTTCAAACCATATTAACGACTGATTTAGACATGAGAAGAGTTGCAGCCAAATTTGTTCCAAAACTGCTCTCAGGTGAGCAAAAAGAAAACCGAAAACAGATCGCCACTGATTTGCTAGAGTGTTCCGAATCTGATGATTTTTTTTTAAAATCAATTATAACTGGTGACGAGACTTGGGTATATGGCTACGATCCAGAAACAAAGGTACAATCTTCGCAGTGGAAGACACCTGATTCACCACGACCCAAAAAAGCTCGTCAAGTTCGGAGTCAAGTGAAGGTCATGTTGACCGTTTTTTTTGACTACCAAGGTGTTGTTCATCATGAGTATGCTCCAAAAGGACAGACCATAACAAAGGAGTACTACATTGATGTTCTTCGCCGTTTACGAGACTATGTTATAATTAAATTATTCGTATAAGATAGTAAAATTTATTGAGCAAATAAATGCTATATATATAACTATATCGTAATATAGTTAATTTTATACTTAAAATATTATAGTAAAAAACTAAACAGTTTACCTTTTCTGATTTAAACGCGATTAAAACAGTTTCAAATCGTATTTTCGAAATATATTGTCGAAAATATATAATATAAATATATATATATATGTATATATGAATTTTATGTGTTTTTTTGCAATAGTAATTAGAGTGCGAAAAAAAAATTTGTATTTGGTAAGTTTTGTATATCAGCATTCACCGCAATATTCGGCGCGAACGTAGAAGTTTTAAAAGATGAAATGTCGCACAAATCCGTAACAATTGAACGGATCACGTATCGTTTTATAATTTTAACAAAGTAAATAATACGTTCGATAATTCTCTGTTTGTTCAAACGTTTATAAATGTTGGGCACGTGTAAAAATTCGTTATTAACAAACTGTTTCAGTGTTAAATTTGAATAAAAAAAATGTGTTTCTGAGGTCCGTATCTGTAGATATTGGAGCAAGACGACGTAGCTAGGTGTAAATTTTTTTTTTTTCTGACCTCCCCTGTAAAAGAAAATCGAGAATACGCCCCTGCCTACGCTATTACATTGAAAATACACTTGCGCATAGGATCGGTTATTGTTAATAATTTAGAAACTATCGACGCGTGCCATTGACCATGATAATACTTATTGGACTTTTATCACGACGATTTATACGCGTGTTATATTGTATACAATATTTACAGGTGTCGATCCGGTGATATTATAATAAACGCGTAATGGTTAGGGTTAGAGACTCATAGGAGTTTACGTGTTTTTTTTTTTTTTTGTAATAATCATTCAAAACATAGCTTAGTGATATGGAAATTCGTTTCGTATAATACTAAGAGCCTGTACAATCATTTTTTTCTCCATATTTACCGCATATTCAGCTCTTTTTCACGCGTTAGTGCATATTTTGTTATATTTGAATTTTTAAGAGCACATTTCACTAAATTAAATATTGATTTTAAAAGAAATTCTTATTTAATTTATATTTAAAATTGGTTAAAAAAAATGTAAAAAACCTAAAAGAATTTGGCAATGAAATGAGTAGTATGTATTCAATGAATAATCGGTTCAATCGTAAATTTGAAAATTTTTTATTTTTTATTATCGCATTTTACCGAATATAAAATACATTTTATTTTTAACAGTAAAAGTTTAATATAAGTTTTTCATGGGCCTCCTCCTGGAACCCCCGTCCCAACTCCAAATCAACTTCAGCCTAATGGCGACAAACTCGTTAATCAGGTGCTGAACTCTACAGTAAAGATCGATGTCGTTTTGCCGCAGGAAAAATCCTAGTGATCACTGCGTATTATAATATTTTATACAGCCTTTTCAGTCGCGCGTTTAATAATAATTTTTAATTTGTCGCTCGCGTATACGTATTTCGGTCGCGAAATATAATCGGGGACCCGAATCGAAATTTCATTGTAAAACGACAAGTGTAAAAATAGTCGATACTCAATTATATCATACTAATATTATATTCGGTACATTACACGCCGCTGTACGTCAGCGAAGGGCGGCGTTCAGATTTTTATTTTTTTTTTTTTCGTTTTACAAAATCGAAACGCAATAATGTCGAAAATACCACCCGACCAAGTGACCGGCAATAATAATATATTGTAAAAAACGAGATCGGAATTTCGTGTACACGCGTGGCAAATAACATAAAATATATTGCCGACGACGACGGTATTCGTATAATATTTTACTGCGCACGTATTATAATAAGCGTACTGTAGCGACGATATACTATATTATACGTTCGAGTGCAGCTCATTATCATAGCCAACGGGGTAATGAGCTAAAACCGAGAAAGCCAATAGAATTTTAGGTCAAAACCAGGGACTACTTTTTAATACCACTGTACACAAAATACATTTCTCGATTTACCCGGTTTGACGCGATAATATTATATGAAGCGTACGGCGGGAAGTCGTCCGCGCGACTGCAACACACTGTACGCGTTACATTAAAACAGAATAATAATAATAATAATAATAATAATTAAAAAATAATCGCCTTTTATATATTTTTATATATAATCCGTCCGCTACAGCGGTAAGTACTCGCGCCAATTTCACTGATGGTATTTTGTATTCTTTAATATTATTTGTCATCGCATGTGTACGGGCCGGGAGCGTAAAGCGTTATTACGCGCGCCCGGACACCACCAAAAATATAATGCGTGTCGAATTTACCAAATATGAATTTTGGCCCCTTTGGCCCAATAAATAAATAATATAAAAAAGAAAAATTATAAGTAAATGACCCCTTTGGTCCAATAATTTTTATATTTTAAATAAGTAAGAATTCACAATTATAAATAAATAAATCAATTACGGAATGAGTTAAATAAATGGCCCCTTCGGCCCAACAATAACAATTAAACACAAAACAATGCAAATAAATAAATTAACAAATAAATAATAATAAATAACCCAGGTAAAAAAAATATATATAAATATGTATAATAATTAATCCTTTTGCTCAACAATAATAATAATAATAACAATAAATAATAACGACTTACAAAATGTCGGAGCGCAAACTGGCCAGCCGCTTACCTAGACTAATATACGCATACAAATTTAACTATATATAAAAAATACAAATTGAAATAAATATTCTAACAAAAATCGATTATCAGAGCTTTATCACGATTTCGGCTATTAGAGCCTTGCGTAATAAAATAACTAAGCTATTAGAGCTTGTATAACAAAATTGGCTATTAGAGCCGTTTACTTGTTCCGTCTATTAGAGACTACAATACAAATTTCCACGATTTCGGCTATTAGAGCCTTACGTAATAAAATAACTAAGCTATTAGGGCTTGTACAACAAATTTGGCTATTAGAGCCGTTTACTTGTTCCGTCTATTAGAGACTACAATACAAATTTCCTTACGCGACTATTCGAGTCGGTGAACAATAATATTAATTGCGACGTCTCGATCCAATCTTTTTTTTGATGAGCGCCGTGTGACGACGATACATAATGTAAAATAATCGGGTCGCCAACCTATGGCCGAGACTCGGGTATTGAGCCGGAGCACATAGGATTTTTAAATATATATAAAATTAAAATATTTGTGAAAAGAAAAAAAAAACAAAATCAAATAAAAAAAAAAAAAATCATAATTTTATTATGATCATCATTTATATAAATAATAGAAGAAAAATGAACAATAAAATTAAACCGATTAAACCCATTATTCGATTATCACAAAAATAATAATAATAACAACAAAAAAAATGAAAGGAAGAAAGAAAAAAAAAACAAAGGAATGACGAACTTTTCGTCATTAAATATTTATATTTTTTTTAAAATTTTTTTTTTTTTTTACAAAACCTCATGAGGGGCCGTCAACCCAGTGGAGTCGACCGGACAATTACATATACATAAGGCATGCTGACAGGAAGGAACGTGGAGAAATCAGAATTATACACAAATTAACAATAATAGTACCGGTCACGTTTATATTTACAAAATTCATATATTACCCTGTACTGTATATATACACATACTCCGGAACCTGCGTCTCTCGCCATGGACGATTCCTCGCCGTGGGAGATGGTTTGCCGGACATCTACTCCATTTTCGTGGATGGCAGGCGGTGGTGAAAAAAAAATATTTTCTTCTGATCACGCGGACAGGAAAAACGGTTGTGCGACGACCGACGAGTCGCTCAAAACGATCAGGTCGAGCGTCGCCGATAATTTCGGGAAAAAATAAATATTTGGACGGTGAACCGGTACTATATTCGCATAATTAAACGGACCTATTAATATTTCTTCGATGCGCGCGATATCGGTGACACTATGTGGCAGAGCAGGGTGGTGGAGTGGGCGTGCATCGCCGTGCCGTACAATATTGGCGCTCGATTACAACAATTAAGTAACGTGTGCGGCCCGCCGATATATAAATATAAAATTAAAATAATTGCCGCTTTTCATGCACGTTACACAATCAAACGAAAAACTATAGGTAATATACGACTACCCGTGCGAATTAGTAAATGATTTTTATATTTGCGAGACGACGATACGCGACGACTGCGACGGTCTTGAAACAACAACGACAATAATATTTTCGTGTATAATTACGTATCGCACAAAAATACGATTAAACGACGACGGGTGCAACGGCATTTTCACCTCACGGGCGTTGCCCTCTTACATAATCATTATTAATAATAATTCGCGTTTACCGATAATAATAATAATACGAATAATATAATCGGACATAAATAATAAAAATTTCGGCCTCAACAGCATGTATATGAATTGCGATAGCGAACGCGCAGGGCTTATTTCAAGGATTTTTTTCTACTGCCCTGCAAACGCTAAATAAATTTTGTTGAAATATTATACTCGGATCATAATATACCCACTACCCTGAAAAAATTTCGTAGAAAAACCGCGTGTTTTTCATTTCAATATCTTTTAATTTTACTCCTTATTCTCCTAAAAATATAGTTTAAATAAATAAAGATGAGAAAAATCGTATTCATTTTAATTTTATTTATTAAATATACACATTTTATATAAATTTATAAATATTATATTTATAATGTTTTTGAATATTTTTAAACACATTGCGTGTACCGTTGTATGGTGCCATGGAGCTAACTGCCCGTTTGATATTTCATATTGCCCTGTGGTTTGGATACTACTGCCAGAATAAGAACTGTCAGAATAAGGCCTGCGCGAACGTTTAAAATTTGACTAAGCACATATATAGCACAATATAGCATTATATTATATAGCACAATTTGAATAAGCACGACACCGGTGGAAAAAATATGTAGTCGATTTTCAATATAAGCATATTGTAATAACGTGTAATTATTATTTATTTTTCTGTCGTAAAAAACAATCAACTTATTCGCTCTACACAATTTCTCCAAAAGAGCAATTTTTTCATTATTATTATTATTAAATTAATATTATATTATTATTATTATTTATACTCCTATAAACATAATATTATAATATACGCATCAGTGGCGTAGCCAGGGGGGCTGATGGCACTGCAGCCTCTTCCCCCCCCTGAAATTAATAAATAATCAGGTTTTTAGGGAGTACCGTCTATACATATTAATAATTAACATATAAATAAATAAATTATCAGCCTCAGCCCCCCTCCATCAAATAAAAATCTTGGCTACACCACTGATACGCACATATAAGCGTAACACGCAAGTACTTTTAAATAATTAATACACAACAACAAAATTACGAGAAAAGTTCGTAGACTCCCATGTATAGATAGCACAAAACTGGAACATCAAATATTATAAAAATACATTTTCGGAAACCAATAAGGCAAGAAAAACTGAAAGACAATTCAAGTATAAACCGTATAGTTTTAGACTTTTAAATTCCGCCGATATTTCGGGAAGGGATGTAGATTCCTTACCTCCCCCATCCATTGCAAGCAACGTCACTGGTCGATAAAAATTTAAAAAAAAAAATTTATTAATAAATATATACGCTTGTACGTTCACCGGCGCGCTATGACCAATGCATTTCTGCGCTCTTGCACGTATCGGCGGAATGACAACGCGCAGACGTCGTCGCCTAATTATTTACTTGTTTCCAGACAATCGGTCACAGTAATTGATATTTACCGACCGACAAAAAAAACCACGCGGATGCCGGCGAACAGCTCTTACTTCGCCCCGCTCGCGTCGCGCCTTTCGTTTTTTGTCGGCATCGTTTCAACGAGTGTAAATTGCGCATTATAATAATAATAATAATAATAATAATAATAATAATAATAATAATAATATACGACGACATCGAGTAGGTTACATAATTATAAGAATATATAAAGTCATCACACAATCTTGTAGCTGTAACGTCCGGCGTATCGTGACGGACATAATATGTTCTTTCGATTCGTGTGATTTCTCAGAGTGCAACTAAATATTATATTCGTATAAAGCGCGTGTCACGGAGAGATCTGACAAATGCTTTTATTTATTTATTTATTTATTTATTTATTTATTATTATTATTATTATTATTATTATTATTATTATTATTATTATTATTATTATTATTATTATTATTATTATTATTATTATTATTATTATTATTATTATTATTATTATTATTATTATTATTATTATTATTATTATTATTATTATTATTATTATTATTATTATTATTATTATTATTATTATTATTATTATTATTATTATTATTATTAATAACTTTAATTAAGAAAATTCTACCTTATTTGAGATTCTGAGCAGAGCGAGGAATCTATTGGTTTTAAAAAACAGTGTTTTTTTTTTATGTCTGTACCCAAAAATTCTACCAAAAGGAGTGCTCCGATCTTTACAGTCACAGTTCGTTTCCGGTAGCAAATTGCGTCTATACTTGGTACTTTAGAGAGGTCATTTTTTGATTTTCTCAAAAGCGACTAAAAATAGAACACAAAAATTACATAAAAACGGTAAAAACGCGATTTCGTCAAAATCGATTACCGTTATTTCTTCGTAATTTTGAAACTATAATGGGTATAGAAGTTTGAAATATTCGTCAATGTATGGTGACTGTTTATTATGTTAAGGAAAAAAATGTCTCAAAAACTTTCTTTTAATTTTGGATTATATTTATGGCAATTATAGGTTTTTGAGGTATTTAATTCATAAAAAGAGTTAGTTTTTATTATATATACTTAAAATATTACACCGAAGCTCCGTTCAAAATCGTTATATCGAATGCAATAATTCATCATTGCTTTCAAATTTATAATGGTAACAATACACTCTAAAATCTGTATCCTGCAAGTAATTCAATTAAGCGACATTCACAACACCCCACGAATACGGTCAAAATACATATATAAGATTATGAAAACCGTCGTTAATTTTTGAACAATATTTTTAAAGTTTGTTAAAATGCAAAACAATTTTTTTTCTACTCTCGCTTATCAACAGTGCGCAGTAATTATAGCTGATACACTCAATATGGAACCAATTTTTCCGCGAAATAACTTGTTATCAGTCAGGCGATAATAACGTTAACAAATACGCTATAATATTATTATGCATTGACATGTTTTTTATTTATATCAATGCGAATACTGTTTAATGGGGAAATAAAATTTTTGGTGGAGGCCATTTACAATTGATAATGGAAAAATTGACATTTTCGTTACCACAAAAGAAAAAAATATATATATATATTGTAGACATTTAACGATTTATAAACATTTCTATAGCGTCATTTTTATAAAATTATGAGATTTTATAAAAAAATAATATTATAACAATATACCTACTTAAGACAAGTATATCAATGCAATCACTGCTGTTTCTTAAATTTTCTACGGTGTAATACATATTTTTAAAACTAAAATTTATGCACAAATGTTAAACTATAAGTGAAAAATATATTACGTAAAATAATAATAATATTTATTTATTTTTCTTTTTTTATATATTTTTATTTTTCTATAATAATCTTTGGCTTTATTGTATGTTCACGCATAATATTATATGATATATACAAATATATTAAATAATAATTATTATTATATACATATTAAATAAAGCGCCAATGGGTGTTACAAAATCGAAAAAATAAAAAATAAAGAGTTTTTGCGTAAAATTTGTCGAGTTACAAAAACAGGTTTAAAACGAAAAAGAAAATAAAACGACAAAAGTATTGAAAATAAAAATTATCAAGATTATTACACGTAGAGCGTTAAAATGAAAATAAATAAACAGCGACGAAATTGTATAGACGCATAGCGAATTAAAAAATCGTTTAAAAAGACACTATAAAATCACGTTATTTTAATATTACGTTTTAATACGATATAATATAATGAAATATTTTTGACTCCTTTACAAACATGTAATTCTTCTAGAACTGCGATTGCATATAAATATCGCGTTAAAAAATTGGTTGTACAATATTGTAACGGTACATTATTTAAGCACAAAATGTCAATTGTTCTATTTTTTTTATTTTTTTCCGGAGACGTGTTCTTTTATATTATATCGTTTTAAAATCCTTAACACGTTTCACACGCAGTAAAAAACAATGTTAATTGCGTTCGAGTTACTGAATTTCAAAATAATCCGATTCGTCTTATAGTGCCTATATATTGTTCGGAAATCTTTTTGTTCGTTTAATAATAATTTATTCGAATCGATTTATTCGATTATTTGTTTAATATCGTCTCCACAGTTGGTCAAAAATCGTTCGCGAGTGTGGTTATCTCGTGCAGCGATCGTCGGTATACGAAAAAAAAAAGAAACACACGAATTCGCTTTCTAACGCAAGTCCTAACGGATTCTTTTATTATTATTATTATTATTATTATTATTATTATTATTATTATTATTAGGGCAGAGGACTTGTAGCTCTAAAAAAGCACTAAATATGCAAGCACTTATGCATTTAAAAACCCCATAATATGCGTTATGCACTAAACATATGCAATATGAATATTTTTTTCTAAAAATATAAATAATTTTTTAACAAAATTGTTAGTAAAATTTAATTTTAAATAATAACTTTTTATTCATTTAATTAGAGAGTATAGTCATTAATAGGTACATTATATTGACATTATATCAACTAATAAATAATCCTCAAGCGTGTCTAGGAAAACCGTGTGTCCGCGAACAGTCAACAAAAACATTATATGTATCTATGATAAAAATTTAAAATTAATTTAAAATCATTAATTTTGGTTGTAATATTTAATGAAATAAAAACGTCGGTGGAGAAAATATTGAGTAAATTATCAATTGTATTAAATATTTCTCAAAAAATATAAAATGGAAGAAATATGCCCTAAAAACCAAAAAAAAAAAAAACTCAAGATATGCATTTATATGTAAAATAAAATTAGAAATTTAGCTTTGTTTTAGCGTAAAACGTATTTGTTTCTTACTCTGCTATTTTTTTTTTTTTTTTAGATTGAATAAAACAAATACGCGAATGCTACAAATTCCTCTGCCCTAATTATTATTATAATTATTTGATTTTTTCCCCTTCTCGCGACCAATAAACTGTGCGTAAAAGCGGTCTCCGAGGTTTATACGTCCACGGGGGGAAATGCGTGCGTGACACGAGATTCGATAGTTCGTGTTTGTTATTATTCTTTTTTCGTGTCCGAAAACACACCTCGTTACACCCGTCGCGTCGTACACAACACGCGCGCGCGCGCTATCAACGTCGACCACGTTTCGTTCTCGCTTATGCATATTTTATAAAAAAATTATAATTAAATAGCGGGCATAATATATTTACATAATATTACATAAATAGCGGTTAAAATACATTTATACGTTTATAAATATTCGTTTGTGGTAAATGTACGCGCGGGAACACGCCCATATATATACCGAAATTTGTCGTTTTCACGGAAACGGATGATCTCTCCGCACACGCGACCAAAATATAGTAATTATTACTTTTTTTTTTATGCTAAACGAAACGTCACCGTGTTCGCGTTCGTATTATTATTGTAAATTATAATTTATAATTATAAATTTTAAATGATTTTCCTCCCTACACTTCGACACGCACATAATACGACGTATAGATTATGATCGCTGCGGCCGACGGAATCCGCAGCGTAGCGGAACCTGAGCTCGAGTCACGCGCGCTGCTAGGTCAGGCACATCTCTGCAGGTCTCCGGTACCCACGGCGTGTATATGTCCATACAGAGCAAATTTTATTTAACATACAAACGATTTAATACATACGATAATGCGTAAATTATCGAATATGGCGCGCAGTGAAATAGCTATAAATAACGGACATTCTCTACTCGGAGGTGTCCGCTATTAAGAAGGGGTCAATTTTTTGTTACGAGGGGAGGGGGAAATGAAGAATGCATCAATAAAATTATCGACACCAGTGTTGTATTGTATCAATTAAAACTACGCGTATATTTAATGTACATTATATATATATATATTTTTTTTTATTTATTTATATTTTGCGAGCGTATAATTATTTATTTATAATAAATGTATTTATTATTTAAAAGTTACGAAAAGGTAAATAAAAACGGTAAAAACGAACATGTATTGAAAAAAAAATCGGTTATTTTAGCTTGTTTAAGAACTCGACGCATATCTATCTATATATATATATATATATATATATATTCATTAAACTATTTTAATAATAATAAGATAATAATATATTATTGTAACGGGTGAAAATAATGTGTACATTGTAATAAAATTTACTTAGACAATATTATTACGATAAAAATCTAAAATCGTAAATGTGCCGTTATTTAGAGGTTTCCCTATAGATAAGTAGTGAAAAATATGTTTCCGGTTCCCGAAAAAACGTCCGCTATTTGGAGGTGTCCGCTATTTAGAGGAAATGCTCTGAAACGTCAAAAACCTCGAAAAATGATCAAAAAAAAAAAAAGCACGTTGTTAGAATATTGCGTAGTTAAAACGCATTTGGAAAGCATCGCGGTGTGAAGTACTCCAGAAAAAAAACTCAAATGCATCGAAATCCATGCCCTATTTATTATACTTGAACCGGTATAACCCAAGAGGGTTTATCTTATTACTATAATTAACAAAACTGATAATAAAATGTGATGCTCGTTGGCCGGAAAACGGGAAAAAATATTAAAAATTGCTCCGAATCAAATCCAATAAGTAACAACAACTTGTTATGTTTAAAGTTTCAGATATATCTTAGTGTTGAATATTATGAGTAAGTCATAACGTTTTGATTAATATGATTTTTTTCAATATCGGTTATTTTTGGTTCGGTACCAACCTCTGGATCGTATTATTTGCACTTAATTTCTCGATTGTTCTCGGGTTAGTCGAATACACACGATTATTGTTAGTAAATACGTATTTTATACAAATTAATTAATGTCACCTGCTAATGACTCTGTTCACGATTAACGATGAATTTATTGTATACGCGCATATAAACACGCATTATACGACTGCACAGATACAAATTCCAAAAATTTTTAAAGTTCGGAAAAAAACGATTGAAATTTTGAATGATGAATTCGAAGGGGCGATGTTTAGACTAGCTACAACGCGTGAAAGCGAGTTTGGTTGAACAGTTTTCTCCTCTATACGTAAAAAACGACATTATTGTAATATACGCGCGTATCAAATCAGCAGTTTTTCCATTGGCCATTCGTTAAAAAAATAATAATAACAAATAATTACGCGTTCTGGTGGCGTTACGATTCACATATATTGCTGAACTCGGGTTTTTTACTGAGGTATACTTGCACGCATTGTGTTGCGTTATTGGGTTCATGCGATCGTCAATAGCAACGGAATTGGTTGTGAAAAAACAACTATACTAATATTTTTTACGTTGTATTCGTTACGTTTTGGAATTCAGAAATTTTCTAATCGATTATAATGAAAAATGAACAAAACATTTAGTTGATACTAAGACTCGTCGTCGTTGTCATTTCCAAAACCGTTCCTCTTTCTCGTATTCGCCGTCTGTTAACGCACGTCTTTCACGCGGTCCGTTTTTTGACCAATTTTTTTACACTGTAGAGATTATTTTCATCGTCTGATTGTAGAAATTTAATCAGAAATTCTTATATTTTGTTTCAAAATTCCATCCCTCTAATTAAAAAAAAGGCCATACGATGTCCATATTCCTCCATGATTACGCCACAAAAACCTGAGGATAGTTACGGTTAAGATTGATTCCAGCAGTGATACCGAACGATAGTCAATTTCGTCTCGGACTTAACTACGTTCAAGACTTGAACAACACCGACCGCGGTCTTATTGAATTCTTGAAACACGGAGTCGCCTGCAAACCAGCAATCAACTACGATCCAGTCGACCCCATTCGAGAGATCCGTCACTGGAATTACCAAAGATTTCGACGATTTGGCCGGCAAAACTATTGAAAACATTGGCGGCCGAACAGTGAATCGTGACGGACTCATCAGGTGTTGTCCTTCCTTTGGCTATAACCGACATCTTATATCGATATGGCAGACTTCTAGCCTTCGGCGACGATGCGAGACGATACTGACGTTTTTGTGTCCGTCTGCGTTTGAGCTCGAGTACGCGGAAAGATCTCCCCGACGTCCTGCTTCTCGGATGTAGCATGGACTCTATGCGGATCGAACCACGATCCGTATCAGTGATCACGATAAGACCCAGCAAATAAATTGTACTTAAAAAAAAAAACCAATTTCGGTGAAGGTATTGTAAAAATAAACGATGATGAGTCGATACAATACAACCCAGTGGCGCCGAACCTAAACACGAACTGAAGCGATCGGCTTAAGATAATAAAAGGGGTGAGTGGTTTTATTGGTACGTGTGTTTTTGTTTTTACTTTACCTAATTTACTAAATGATTCATAAGTTTGTTATAACAATTAATAAGAGTTCGGTTAACAATGACTGGGGGTGGGCGTGTAAATAATTCGATTTCGCTTCATTTAAATTTATATGACTCGGCGCCACTGTAAATGACTATATGGTACATATAAGATACAAATTTTGAAGTTATCCTTATCGTGACGTTAAACATGTTAGAAATGACGTTTTTGTGACCAGTTCTAAGCATTTTGTTCGGTTTTTTTTTTGCTCTTTCTCGCCGTCTTGGTCGCACAACCTTTAGTTATTTCATTTTTAGTTTTTTATACTTGTCACCAAAAATTATTTATACTTAAAACATACGTTCAAAACGTTAAAAAACGGCTAAACAAATTCGTTTATGCCTACGCGATACAGGTACATCGTATATTCTGCGAATTAACGTTAATAATTTACGCACTGCTTTTAGATAACGATAACCATGTTTATCGAAAAAAATCCAAACCCCAGTAAGTTGTAACCACGAATTAATCACCTTTAAATCGTGGTTATAACCAGCATATTTTTAATTTTATTAGTAATTTAATTTTAATCCATTGTTTGTCACGTGATTTATTATTACTCATAACTCATAACTACAGATTTGGTTAGAATAACTGTTATGTTTCCACTTTCCATCATATCGGGCCACTGTTAACAAGGGGGGAATGCTCACCATGCCCCCCACCAATTGACGCCACTGGTTTTATTCGATTAAAATATTACTTTAATTTAATACGAATTTAATGTTTTCCGCCGCGCATTATATTTTAACCAGCAACTCTAAACATTCGTTTTGAATCTAATGCAGCTGCGTCGAAACACTTGTGCACATGCTGAAATAATGTTTATCTACTCGGCATATTTTATTCTCAAACACAAATACAAGTGTTCAACATTCGTACTTCGAGAAAAATAAATACAATACAAATGACACGTAATATACATTATAGGAAATTATATTACGTGTTCTGAAGATTTTATACTTTAATATTTTCAAGTAATTCAAAACCCCATTCGCTAATATTTATTTGAAACGTATGACTTGCAAGAACGATCAAAATATAATATCGAATGCGCCTATCGTATTTCTTATAAAGCACTACATCTATATGGATTACATCTAATAAATTTGGCGAGCCACGTTGACAGTTAGTAAAAACTGTGCAGAAAAACATCATGCGGACACAATAGCATAATAATATACGTTATACGAAATTAAATTACGTGTTCTGAATAATCTATACTTTAATTTGGAAGTAAATTAAAAACCCATTTCCTTATATTCAATTGAAACGTATGACTTGCAACTACGGCCAAAATATAATAGACATTCATCGAATGCGCCTACCGTATATCGCTTAAAGCAATTCCCCAATAGGGATAACATCTAATAAATTTGACGAGCCACGTTAACAGTAAGAAACCTATCCAGTCACACTTTCAGCGGACATAGTAGTATGTATTGCCATATGTGATATCATTATCATCTAGGGTACGCAAGACGTAGTAATTTTCACGTACATTTTAAACGAAATAAGATTCGAACCACAGTGATTCTTCGGTTAAGATACTATTTATTTTATTTTATTTGTTGCAAATTATCATTATTATTTAACGTAATTTTTTTGATGCTTATATATTTTTTTTTTTTTACGTATGAAGAATTCTTCGTGTGTATATTGTTGGTGGAATCAGAGCTTAGATGACTATTCTCGATATTGAGACGCTTTATGATATTTGAATATATCGTAACTATTATAAGGCATAATTGCAAAGACAAATACGATTGGTCGTCAAAATCTGATTGCTCTAACATTTCCATGATCGCACTAAAATTTGCCTACATTTTAAAATAATAAATATAACTTTAGTGATCGATCGAGCCGGAAAACATCACTGTTTTCATTCAGTGGCGTCATTTCAGTTTTCGAAAGGTGGAGGCAAAGGATTTAACCGGCCCATTTAACTATTTTCCACTTACATTTAACTCAGTACGATTTCTGTTTTACATCGTTTTGATATTTTCGTTATCACGGGCACGAATCGCCTGATATTATTTTTTATTCTTTGTTGGGGAGGAGGAGGAAATTCATTACTTTCTGAATTATAATAAATGTATTATAAATGACCAGTGGCGCCGAACCTATACACGAACTGAAACGATCGCTTAATATAATAAAAGGGGTGGGTGGTTTTATTGGTACGTGTGTTTTTGTTTTTACTTTACATAATATACTAAATGATTAATAAGTTTGTTATAACAATTAATAAGATGTTCGGAAACATAGCAAAATAGACGTTTCGTACTTCAACGTACCGATCGATCTATTGGTGCGATAAGAAATTTGAAAACAGATTTGAATTCCTCGTGAATTTTACTACAAAACGACTTTCCCACTTTTTCCATTTTTTTTTCATAAACCCTTAAAAAAATTAACCGAACAAATTAAAAAAAAAAAATTGTTAATAATTCATTTTTGAAGGTCTTAAAAAAAGAAATAAAAAAAGTGGGAAAGTCGTTTTGTAGTAAAATTCACGAGGAATTCAAATCTGTTTTCAAATTTCTTATCGCACCAATAGATCGATCGATAAGGTTGGAAGTACGAAACGTCTATTTTGCTATGTTTCATGTGTGTAAGACAAAGAGAGAAAACATCCGCTTTCAATCCCCTTAACAATGACGGGGGGGTGGGCGTGTAAATAATTCGATTTCGTTTCATTTAAATTTATATGACTCGGCGCCACTGTAAATGACTATATGGTACATATAAGATACAAATTTTGAAGTTACCCTTGTCGTGACGTTAAACATGTTAGAAATGACGTTTTTGTGACCAGTTCCTAAGCATTTTGTTCGGTTTTTTTTTTTTGCTCTTTCTCGCCGTCTTGGTCGCACAACCTTTAGTTATTTCATTTTTAGTTTATAACACTTGTCAAAAATAATTATTTATACTTAAAACATACGTCCAAAACGTTAAAAAACAACTAAACAAATTCGTTTATGTCTACGCGATACAGGTACATCGTATATTCTGCGAATTAACGTTAATAATTTACGCACTGCTTTTAGATAACGATAACCATGTTTATCGACATTTTACAGACATTTTACAGACAAAATATTGTCTGTATTATGCAAAACCCGTGTTAACATTTAAAAAAACAAGAATATTCAACAGGTAGCAAGCAATAGATTGAGTGGCATTTTATTCCTCCCCATTCACCGCACTTCGGTATTCTGTAGGAATCGGCTGTAAAATCTATGAAAAGGTTAATTCATAAAGTGCTAGGTGAATCACATTTGTCTTACGAGGAATTACGTACGATACTTAAACGTGCAGAAGCTTGCTGAAATTCTCGCCCTTTAACCGAAATATCTCCTGATTCTTCCGATCTAACATATCTTACTCCAGGTCACTTCCTTATTAGAAAATCTCTTCTGGCAGTACCGGAATGAGACGAAAGTATAATGCCCGCAGGTGCATTTCCACGGCCCTCCTACTTTAAAACAAATTTATTTAATAATAATACATTAAAAATTTTAAAACGGCAAAGAATTTGTGAATATAATGAAAACTTTTATAATTATATTAATAATATATTAATAAAACACTTTTATTATTATTATATAAACTCCTATCATATAATACATATATTCATCATAATATATTTATCATAAATGATAAATTAATCATTTATTACTTTGTGTACAAAATCCATACTCATAATTATAGTTTGATTTTATAAATACGTATACCTAATAGGAATAATTTTAGGAAATTTTATCATATTATAATAATATTATGTGTACATTTATATATTATATTGAATAGGTACCTTAAATAAATTTGAACGGCCTGAAAATCGTTCAAGTTCATTAAAACTATGAACGTCGTTCATGTTCACGTTCTATTTGATAAAAAATTAGTGACGTTCACGTGTCGTTCACAAAATATGAACGTGAACGCGTGAACGTGCGTTCATGAATGTCGTTCTTTCCGAACACTGATTTTAGTGTACAAACAATAATCATTGTAAAAATGTAATGTCGTGTCACCGCATAATGTATGATAATAAGTAAAAGTTCGTAATAAAAAAATAAAACAACATTTTAGTATTGATTGCAGGACGGTGATAATAATTCAAATACGAATTGGAAACAAGAATCATTATAATTATAAGCGATAAAGTGATTCGTATGAAATATGATTCGGTCGTGTAGATCGATTCAAATGAAATCACGAACGAGTGTCAAGTTCGTCACCGAACGAAATATGAATTAACGAACGAATCGTTCTTTTCTTCTGAATCCGAATCGATTCGTTCACTGAAACGATTCGTTCAAAATGAAGTAGGGATGTGTCGTGAACCTCCCCCCCCCCGAATCGTGTAATCGTGAATTGAGAACTACCTCATTTTTTTGAAGTCGGTTCAACAAAAATCAAAAAAAAAAAAACGTTTTCTTCCTGCGGCCGCCGAACCGAATCTCCGCGCGTGGATCGTTCGTGCACCAGCCGATGCGCGTACCGCACCGGTTTTTGCGTGCTCACCACACGTTTTTACACCGGCGGCGAGGACGACGGCGGGGACTGGCCGAGGGAATTTTCACGATTCACGCGGAAAACGCGATGGAATTTTATACACGCGATTGCGTGCGTCCGCTCGTGCCAAGCGCGTAGAACGTACACCGTATACCCCCGTGCAGTAGTGCGCCACACCGAGGTGTAGTGGCGACTAGCGGTCGGAGAATTGCGCGCGCGTTGCTGTCGCCGTAATATTATCACACAACACACAGGCATAATAGTCGCCGCGTAGTGTACATAGTAGCAGTAGTCCCCGTAGTAATAATAATATCCGAGAACACCGTATTGTACAGTATGATACGATCAGCATATAGATATAATCAGCAGCGCACGAACATCTCCGTCGGAGTAGTGTTGAAAATAAATTCTCGTTTACGAATCGACGACGGACGGACGGTTGTTGTAAATCAACAACACTGCACTCGCACGGGCGGCGGTATAACGTGTATATTATATATATATATATATAAAAAATTGTATGGCGGGAAGGCCCACCTCCCCCCCCCGAGACGTTTTTATAATAATAATAATAATAATAAATATCGTATTAAAAGAAGAAGAAAAAAAAAAGAAACCGACGACTCCGACGTGAACCGCAGGTGATGTTCGCGCGCTCGTGCCAGACAACGCGTATATATTATTATATTGTATATTATACAAGAAACGCTATGCATTATTTATGGCGTTTAATAGCGAATTCCAATAATAATAATAATAATAATAATAATAATCGTAAAACCACTATATTGTATATAATATAATGTACGTTACAACGACGACGTCTCCTCCGTAGAAATCCTCTCTCCGTCGTCGTCATCTCGTCCGGGGACGGACATTTTATTATTATTATTATTATTATTTTTTTTTTATTTATTTTTTTTGCCGTCCGCGCGCTGCAGAATTCGTAACGTCTCTACGCTCGCGCGCCGTGCCTACAGTGTTTTACCGGCCGTCGTCGTCCCTCCCACCCACCCCACCACGGTTCACGTCCACGATGATTATGTTATATCTATTCCAATACTAATAACATATTATTATTATATAAACTAACATAATGGACCGACAGTATACGCACACTATGACGTGTATCGTCGGCGGGTTTCTAACAACGGGGTGGTCCGTGTGTCGATTTATTGTCGCGGCGAGGACCGAACCCGATCTCTTCGGCCGCCGTCCGCCAGTGCGCTCGCGCCTTCTCGTCCTCTCCGAAAGTCATAACTTACTACGCGCGGTCGTTTACGTACCTACGCCGCCACCGCCGCCGACAATACGGCCCACGACGACGACGACGACGATACGCGTCGTTCGTCTCGCGTGACGTCCGTCCGACTCGGTGAAAGACCGCCGCCGCCGCCGCCGATTCGTGCCGCTCCTCTTCGTCATTTACAGTGGCGTGCTCAGGGGGGGGGTGGTGGTTAGGGGTTATACCCCTCCCCCCCTCCGTTGTCTTTTTTGCCGACTTACAGAAAACAACTTATTGGTTATAAGAGCTGCAGTTTTAGAATCATTACTCAATACTTTTCATTAGTTATTAGCAAAAAGTTATTACTTATGACAATAAACATTCACTATACATATTACATAACGTATGTTATATTAATTGAACAACTTGGTATTAGTGTGTTATAATTTAAATTAATTTTAATTATAGAACAATTTACAAACGTACATGATTATAAGCTAGAAACGATTTTGGACAGCTTGAAACATAAACATTTGAGTTTTATTACGATTCATTAAAATTTAAAATGTATTATTACTTATAACATCCCCCCCCCTCCCCATTGAAATTTCCTGGGCACGCCACTGGTCATTTACATTTTATATAATATGACTATATAGCTGCCCCCGTGCACTTCGTTGCCCGTAAAACATGCCACCTCTTGCGTCGTTCAAATTTTGTTCGTTTCGTTATTCAATACATTTCCCGTTTTTTTTAATTCACAACTTTTTAGCTCGGCAGCACAGGCGCAATTAGTACTAAATTTTAGGGGGAGCTAAAAATTAATGAGCAAACAAAAAAAAGTGTTCACTTTCAGAAATTTTGCCGATTGATGCCCAAAATCACTCTCAAATAAGCAAAAAGAAGCTTCGGTGTTATATTATTTATTATCAATATGCTATATGATAATAGAGTACGTATAGAACGTATAATTAATTATAGTAATTTTTAATATAATTTCTTACAATAAACTTATAAAAAATGAATTTTTCGGTAGTATTTGAGTTAAAGTTTTAGAGGCTAGTCACGCCGTATTTTCGCGTACAAAATTATTGTAAATTATTATATTTTATAGAAACGTTTATTCTCGAAAATTGTTATGTACTCGATACAGTAAAAATGTTTAAAATATCATTTGTGTCTATCGTGGTTATTAATGAATACCAAGGGCGTATCTACGGAAGAAAGGGGATGTGGGCCGTGGTCACGGGTTGAAAATAATCGTACCTTTCGTCGAACAGTCAAACGTATCAGCCGATAAATTGGTTTATTATTATATACAGGGTGTTTCTGAACTCAGTACCATAAATTCGTACATACACTAAGTAGGGTGACCCAATGATGAAAGTTTTGAAATTGTTCTTCCATCATTAAAACCTAAGTTTTTACATTTTTATTTATAGAATTTTGATATAAATGTAAAAATAAATACACAATGATATTTCCTGCAAAATTCTCATACGTGTCGATATGTCACATCACTTTTGCTCATTTCTGCCCAATTTTGACACCCGCGAGACGCTCGTGACGTCCTAAGTCGTATAAATAAATCGGTGTACAGACATAAAAAAAACCACATCATTGTAAAACCAATAGATTTCTCGCTACGCTCAAAATCTAAAATTATATATATATATATATATATATATATATTTGTATATAAATATATTAAAATACTTTAGCGTAAATTTATTCTAATTTTTCTAAATTGAACACTACACATTTTCTTACACTTCCTTGCATATTTTACATTTTTCGACAACGTACTTTGCAAAAAATATATATAAATCATATGAGTCAAGAACATAGTTAGAGGGCAGAAGAGTGTGACGACTACCGTGTTGTTTCTACTCGTTGAAGTCTACGAAATGGCTTATTTGGATACCTAAATTTTTGGCTATTACAATAAAGAGTGATTCATTTTTGCCATACTTCCTGTGCAATCATATGTTTCTAAATATCCAAATAATCGCGGGCCTCCATACAGTGGTCTAGGACGTTTTGGTGCTGGGCCGTTTTGGTGCCGTCATCGCCCTCACGTCGTATATAATACGATAATGGTGATTAGATGGTATGGGTAGTAGGTGCCAAATGTTATGGGCCGGTTTGGACAAAAAATTTCCGGAAAAAAATGAGGGGGTGGGTATAGATATAATATCAAATTATAATAATGATGCTAATTTTTCTGTAATGGTAAAAATGATAATTTCACTAGCATTTGTATCGATTGAAGGTTTAGACGTAGCAACAGATTTGCTTACTGATTATAATTACCGGACGAAATTATTCCGTTACTTGAATGGTTCGAAGAATATTATATAGGCAGAAAAAATCGAAGAAAAGTTGGTCGTCAATCACCACAGTTTCCTCTAGAAATATAGAATTAGTATAAACGGGTTTCAACGAACCAAAATCGTACAAATAACCATGCCGAAGCTGCTAATCGACGTTTAAATGTTCAAATGGATGTAACTAATCCAACAATATGGTCGTTCATAAATTGCCTTAAAAAAATACAATCAGGAAGAGATGTTTTTTTTATGAGCAATAAGTTACTGGTAGAAAACCACCTAAAAAACAAAAAAAAATATTTGGATAACGATAAAAGAATTCTAAAATTGGTTTCTAATTATGATAAAAATATAATAATATTATTTTTAAGAGGACTTGCGAACAATATTCGCTAGGATAAATATAAATGTACATATTTTTTAATTTTTTAATATTTTATTTTTTTAAATTTCAAATAAATTGTAATATTATATTATACATTTATACTTCGTGCGATTTTATTTTTATATGTAATTGGTACTTATAGATAAATATTATAAAATATATTTATTGTAAAAATAGGAAATTTATCAGGCGCGGGCGATGACGGCGCCAAAATGGCAGCGCCAAAACGGTCAGCGCCAAACCGGTCCGGCGCCAAAACAGCAGCGCCAAAACGTTCGTGTCCGACTATACAGCTATCAACAGCATCAACAATGATCAAATTAAAAGCATGAGATCGGCAAGAAATGCAAACAACATTGGAATTACCTATCTTGTTTCATGAAATATTGAAGACCATTATAGCGGTGAATCATCGATGCGGCATCATTACAAACGATATGTTGTCTCCAATTTGAACTCATTTCTGAAAAAAATGTATCTAACATTCACACGTTGGCCAGTAAAAAGGACAGACAAGCACACAGAAAATAGTTAATAAAAATAAACAAGTTCTCGTCACATAGCTACGTATTTTCGTAATGTTTACACGAAAACAATCCTACCGCATGTGATATTGTTGTCATATCGAAAATTCAAGTCTAACGCACAATTTGGTAAGTTTTTGTAATTCAGATATACGTTCAATAATACTATATTATATTTACGTTTTAATACAATAACTGTTTGTTAAAGCCAAAGCGTATATTTCGTACCTTTCGACATCGTATTTTTGGAATAGCGACGTGTAGAAGTGACCAGACGGGAACTGAAGACGAAAACGAAAACTAAAGCGTCAATGCCCTGAACGTGTAGCGAGTTTAAGTACCTTATTATAAATTATTTATATAACTAAGTTAAGCAATTTGGTAGATTCAGATTAATAACTTGTAAAAGTGGATTAAGATTTTTATTTATATTTCAGCATGACTTATAAAATTCTTTATTAAGCCAAATGCTAGTAGCTTTTGTTGCTAGTCTGATATACAATGTCATTATTCGTGTAATCCGTCGTACCCATAAATATGGGCCAAAACAAATAAAAATAATATAATATTCTGCAATGAATCATTTGGTTTCCAGTTTAACATTATTTGAAACATAGACACACACACACACACACACACACACACACACACACACACACACACACACACACACACACACACACACACACATATCTACATACATATATGTAAATCAAACAAATTAAATGTTTAACAAATAACATTTAAAAATTTATTAAAAAATAAATGTTAAATAAAAAAAAATTATTTATTATTTTGGTGTCAAATCTATAGTTTGACATAACAATGATTAACACCGGCATAAAAAGAAAAGCCGATTCCGGTCTATTAGATTCGATGGATTACACAGATCAGTGTTAACGACAACATCGAAACAACACAGGGCACAAAATAAAAGATCTCGACATGTTTTCGAGAATAGGTATGTTTGATATAAAAAAAAAATCTTGTTTGAATTATAATAATTTAACAAATTTTGTTTTCATCATTTAAAAGAATGCAAAGCGTACAAATAGCCATCGATGAAACCAATAAAAGTTCTGGCTTTTCTGGTGATAATGAGGCCATTGAATATTCTAAAAAATTGGAAGAATTTCAAAATGAAGTACGTTTATTTTAATGGTTAATATTTGAATTTATATTTTGAAAACTTTATATTTATATTAGTATAATCATTAAATATAATTTCAGTTAAATGCGTTTGAAGACGAATTGACGAAGTTCTCAGAAAAAAATTCCCGTAAGACAAGGAAATATGATTTAGAAAATCGTTTGGAAACGAAAGAGTATTTGACTTCTGGAGATAACATTAGATCGATTAATCAATGTGGTAAACCAATGTTTTTTGACGAAACACGTCGATTAAAACTTCAAATAAGAGATTTATCAGGTATTTATTATTATTGTATATTAATATATGCTATATTAAAACGTCTATATTCCGAAGATGAAGAACTCGACGGAGTAGTAGAAATTTTAATGACCCGGAGGCCATCATTAAGAGGATTAGATAAAATAAGAATCGATCTTAAAACTCTCGAAACTTCGATATTGAGGGAGCTTAAAGTGTATGTGGCTTCATGTCAGAAGGCTAATCCACGTAAGACTTACAGATCATTTGAGTTATGGTCTGGTATTCGCCAATTAACTTTACGTTTTTTAATCATTCTGCATTACAGAATGTAAAAAAAAAATAATAATTTTTATATCATAAATCTGATAGAAAATTTTAATATTAATTATATGTGTAAATTTTTTAATTAGGTATTACATATTATATTCTACCGATATCAACGGTGTTACAAGCATTTAGTTCTAATATCTTAGATTATGTCTTAGAATTAATAGGTACAATGTACATAGAATATGTTTTTGGGTTGTCAATTTTAAAATAAATATAAAAACTAAAAAGAAATATTTAACGTATAGCAGCAGTGGTAAATCCTGTCGCTAATTTGCCTACACTTGCAATATTAATGCCACAACCTTCAATGCGCGATGTTCAGCCCTCATCGAGAACTCCAGTTATTGACAATGTAAAGCAGGTAAATTTTATAACTTTTTTTTTAATAAAAATTATTAATTTTTAAGTATAAAACCACTAATGTATTTTGTTACTAATTAATTTAATGACAACTATAGACATCAATTCATCTGAGAATTTAAAATATTCTTTTTTCTAAAATAATAGCTAAGCGATCGAAAAGTTATTGTTAAAACCGCTACAATTGTAAGAAAAATACTACCACAACCAACTATGTATGGAAATAATCCAGCAGACGGATCAAGTAAAAAACCGTCCGTAACAAAACCTTTTTCAAAAATTTAGAGAGGTTGAGAAAGCGAAGGAAGACAATAAAAAGGTATTAACAAAATACTATTTAGTAATTAATATTAAATTTATGATGATATAATTTTAATTATTCTTTATAGCAACGGGCTCTACTTAAAGAACGACGAATGTTGAAAAATCAAAATAAATAGAGTCGAAGTATCTGTTCTTATTTAGAATGAAGAAGGGCAATTACAATAAAGACGAAGAAACACTCGAGGAAGTTAATTATGAGTGGGGTGAAAACCCCCACCATAAATAACCTACAAATAATAATAATAATAATAATTGTAAGTGTAAATAAAATAAATTTGTCCATACTTTCTTTACGCATTGTCATAATTAATATAAATATACATATATATATATATGCATAATATTTATTATTTGTTTTGTTTTCGTAATCTCATGTTATTTATAATAGTCGTCTATCGGTATCAATGTTATTAATTATTATTATTATCGTTATTATTATTATAAAATTTTTCGCTGTAGCCGTTCGTGTACTGTACCGCCGTATTGTGTCGTCGCGTTCCATTTTGTAACATCTACACTTTTTTAATACAGTATCTATTTATTTTATTATCGATTATTTTTCGCCATTGAGGCATTGTATACGGATTATTTGGTAAAAGTCGTTTAATATAAATCGTTGTTAATTAGTTATTATGGCACTATATATTCACGAAAATCTCGCAGATAATTAAATACAACGTATGTACTCGTAAATTATATTTGTCCATTGCTCATTGTACACCGTCAACACGTACGTAAAAAATTATTGTCTATTTTATAATTTTAATATTGAATTATTGTAAGACTCAAAAGTCACGTAATTTTTATTGTTAATGTATTTATGTTGCTGTAATTTACTTATTTATTTGTTTTATTAATTATACCAGCAAAATTACATTTTATATATATATTTTTCTTTTAATAATTTAATAATAAAAAAAAAATAATAATAAATAACGGTATATATTTGGTAATAAAAAAAGCGTAATAATAATAATAATAATAATAATAATAATAATAATAATAATAATAATAATAATAATAATAATAATAATAATAATAATAATAATAATAATAATAATAATAATAATAATAATAATAATAATAATAATAATAATAATAATAATAATAATAATAATAATAATAATAATAATAATAATAATAATAATAATAATAATAATAATAATAATAATAATAATAATAATAATAATAATAATAATAATAATAATAATAATAATAACCCCTCAGGGGGGTACTTTAATTAGTACTACGGGTTTGGCGAACCCGGGGTCCCCGAGCCCTGAACTAACCGTGATTGGTTGGTTCAGTGATCCTCAAAGTCCTACCCTACGTCTGGCTTATAACAACTTAGCCACGTGAGGAGCAAGCAACGTTATATTTTAACAGCTAACAGGGAAAAGGCAATACCCATAAATATGGAGAAAAGGTACAACTTAAGAAGCCTCGGAAAAATGCCGCTGCCTGGGGATCGCCAGGGCATCTCTGGAGCCATCGCTGGAGATGACAGCATACGAGCCGATGGTGACCGACTGCTGATCAGGCGGGCGTCGGTCGGGCAGCCCGAAAGATATACAGCCGATAATAACGAAGCTGAAAGAACAAGGCAGACCACGGCCGGGTCACCCGAGGAAGCGAATACCGAAAAGAATCCATCAAAGGGAACTACACCTGAAGCAAGTGCTTCTCAGGCGGTTAATCCAATTAGGCCTCAGACCACTGCAGCAGGGAAAACAAGAATACGTATGAAATGGACCCGAGAAATCAACATTTCCATCATGCGAACCTACTACCAATTGACAAAACTCGAGACAGACATGACGGCATATAGGGAGAAAATGCATCAGGCTTTCACTATACAATACCCGACAATACCAGTAACAAAACAAAGACTAGCTGATCAAAGAAGAGTAATAATCAGCAACATACTCATCCCAACAGATATATTGGAACAAATTAAGGCAGAAGTTAGGAGAAACTTTGAGAGAGATGACCAGACACCAGCAATACAGGAAACAGCTGAAAACACACAGGAAAATGATAAAGATGAACAAAATGAGCAAGAGATTATAACAGAAGAACAAGAACGAGAAAACAACGTTGAAGAACATGAAAATTTGGAACAAGAAATCGAGAACCCAACGGAGACTGAAATGGAACTTCAAGAAGCATTTAAGAAGGCTATCCAAAAATATGCAGGAATGGATCCCACAAAAAGACCAAGGATTCCTAAACAGAAAACATCGAAGAAATTTGCGATGATAGTGGATCTTCTAAACACCAAAGTCATATCAGCAAATTCAGTTATCAGACGGTTTGAAGATCTCCACGATGTAGTCTATTGCGCGGCTGTAACGGTAGCAAAATGGAACGGAGCTAAGATCACAGAAAGTAACCAGAAGAAAGAAACAAAGAGACAAGAAAGAAAACCACCATGGAAGTTAAGAATAGAAAAGAAGATTTCTACCAAGAGAGCAGAAATAGGAAGACTGAATTCTTACCAAAGAGATAAAACTAATCGAAAATTAGAGAGAAAAGTGGTGGAAATCTTAGAGAAGTACAAAGTTCACACAGCACGAGACAAACTGAATAAAACGATAATGGAGTTTTCGGATACCCTAAAACAAAAGCTAGCAGTTCTCAGCTCCCGATTGCGAAGGTACTCGAAGTGTGACAGAAGAAAGCAACAAAACAACCAGTTCTACAACAACGAGAAATGTTCTATAGAGACATAAAAAGAAACGAAAACAGAGAAACAGAGTCAATCACTCTTCCTAAACAAAATGAGATGACAGAATACTGGTCATCAATTTGGACAAAAGAAGGACAGTTTAACACAGAAGCAAGATGGCTTAGGGAAGAACAAGAAAACGACATCAACCAAATGGAAGAACCTATCATATCCCGCAATGAACTGACAACCATCATTAACAAACTGCATAGTTGGAAGAGCCCAGGAAATGACAATATTCACAACTTTTGGTTCAAAAAATTCACATGTCTCCATGACAAAATGGTTAAGTATATCAACAATTTCATCAACAATCCAGAAGACATTCCCCTCTTCCTGACTGAAGGCAAAACCTATCTATTTCCGAAAAAGGGAATAACACCAGACCCAGCCAAGTACCGACCAATCACCTGCCTACAAACATTCTATAAAATTCTGACTTCATGCATAGCAAACGAACTCAAAAAACACATCGAGAAGGAGAACATAATGACAGAGGAGCAGAAAGGATGCCGTAAGGGTACTAAAGGATGCAAAGAACAATTGGTAATTGATCATGTAATCCTGAAACATGCCCAGACCAAGAGAAGAAACATTTCATGCTGCTACATCGATTACCAGAAGGCATACGACTCCGTCCCCCATACATGGCTACTGAAAGTGTTAGACATCTATAAAGTACACCCAAAGCTAATAAAAGTACTAGAGAGCTTGATGAAATCCTGGAGGACTGTGTTACATCTACAAACACTGAGTCAGAGAGATCAAGAAAAGAGTAACAGAAGAAAAAGAGAACAAGGAATAAACAACACAACTGTAAATCCAGTAATAAGGATAACAAAGGGAATCTTCCAAGGTGACACGTTAAGCCCGATCTGGTTTTGCCTCGCAATAAACCCACTTTCTAACCTCCTATCAAGAACCGGCATTGGATACAACGTAAACACAGGCCGAAGTAATCACATAGTGTCCCACCAACTGTACATGGACGACCTCAAACTATACGCACCATCGTACGAGAAACTGAGTGACCTGATCAAGCTAACGGAGGAGTTTTCAAATGATATCGAGATGAAGTTCGGATTAGACAAGTGTAAGGTGATTAATATGAAAAGAGGCAAGTACGAAACCACTGGAGTCCAACTTCAGACAGGAGGTCTGATAGAAGCGATGACTGAGAATGACGTCTACAAGTATCTAGGTTATGAGCAAGCAAGAAACATCAAACACTCTGAAATCAAAAATGCTCTTAGAAAAGAATATATGACGAGAATGAAAAAATTATGCCAAACCGAATTAAACAGCAAAAATCTTTTCAAAGGTATAAACACCCTGGCAATACCCATACTAACGTACTCTTTTGGCATAATCAAATGGACGAATACTGACATAGACGACATAATACGTAAGACTCGAGTAGAACTGACAAAACAAAGGAAGCACCACCCGAAATCAAGCACCATAAGGATTAGTCTACCGAGAAATGAGGGTGGAAGAGGGCTGATTGATATACAGAATCTACATAACAATCAGATTAGTATGCTCCGTAAA
This sequence comes from Slavum lentiscoides, assembly GCA_032441835.1. NCBI lineage: Eukaryota > Metazoa > Arthropoda > Insecta > Hemiptera > Aphididae > Slavum > Slavum lentiscoides. The sequence goes on from JAIVES010000027.1 coordinate 37,908, forward strand.
TACTTCCATGAAAGGAGCAATACATCCGCCCTACATGAGAAAGTTTGTCGAGCAGACAGCAACATCACACCCCTCAATCTAGCAGATAAAGAAACGCAGAGCAGCGAGACCATCAGGAGTTTGAGTAGCAAGGTGGAGGAGTGGCGTAGCAAATCTCTCCATGGAAGACATGTTCATGACTTAGCACACAACAATGTCGACAAGATTGCGTCGAACGCGTGGCTAAGACAGGGACAGCTCTTCCCTGAAACTGAGGGGTTCATGCTGGCCATTCAAGACCAAGTTGTGAGTACCCGGAACTACTTAAAACATATTGCCAAAGATCCAGAAGTTACAGATGACAGATGCAGAAAATGTCGGGAGAAATCAGAAACAATTCAGCACATAACTTCTGGATGCAGCAACCTTGCTCAAACTGACTATCTCCATAGGCATAATCAAGTAGCAGCTATAATCCACCAAGGCCTATGCAATTATCTGAAACTGAAAGAAGACAAGACAGCCTACTATAAGTACGAACCGCCACCAGTCCTAGAGTCACAGAGCCAAACGGTCTACTATGACAGGTCAATCCTTACAGATAGGACCATTTACAATAACCGGCCAGATATTGTGTGGCGTGACAAACAAAAGAACATCGCATACCTGATTGACGTAGCAGTGCCTAATACACATAACCTAAGAACACACAACTGGAGAGAAAATACGAAAATATCAAGAGTTGAAGGATGAAGTGAAGAGGATGTGGAAATTGGAACGAGTCGAAATCGTTCCAATAGTACTGTCTGCAACGGGCGTCATCCCTAAAAACTTAAACCAGAGTCTGAAAACCTTAAACTTAAAAAAAGAAACGTACATTCTACTCCAAAAAGCCGTCATATTGAATACTACCAGAATTGTTAGAAAGTTCTTGAGCTAAAAGATGAGAATATTTGGTAAACACCCGTATCTCATCTTATTTCACCGGAAAAACCGAGATGATATTAAATCACCCTGAAATAATAATAATAATAATAATAATAATAATAATAATAATAATAATAATAATAATAATAATAATAATAATAATACAATTCTTTGTTATAATAAGATAGTATTGAGATCTATCTAAACATTTACTTAGTGAAGTCCGCAATACGTGTGTCTCACTACCTTTTTTTTCTTTTTTTTTGTAAATAAATTAACAAATTCAAACATAGTATAAGACATAAAAAAATTAATTATCATTGTTAATTTCCATTTTTTCATATTCAAGTTATTAAAATAAAATATATTTTCAAAACAAATACAATATTGTGTTCGTACAAAATATATATACAAATTCATTTTAACATTTCGCATGACGTCTGATAATATTGCGGTGATTATTTTGCGAAAATCAAATTTTATAACAAATATTAAAATCAAATTACCTCAAGTAAAATTATCGTAGGTAGTCGAGTTATCTGTGACAATATTATACATAGCGGTTTTAGCAGATACTTATAAAAAGCTATTTACAATAACAGGTCGAATAATAATCGATATTTTTTTTCATTTCCTTATAATTACACATTTACACTGCAATCATGACTAAATAAACAGGTATGTCAGCTAGATAACACGGCGCAGAAAACGTTCCCCAGACTTGGAATAAACGACAAAATTCATGGAAAAACTTTCCGGCATAATTCGAAATTGTTACGTTGTTATGAATTAAAATATTCCATATTGACTTTATTAGACGGCCATATTCTATTCCTATATTAATTATATGCTTTATTCACACTCTATTATTCTATAGTACCTATTATTAATAAATAATATAACACCGAAACTATCCACTCAGAATCGTTTTATCGAATGTAATGATTTATCGCGCATTGCTTTTATATGTATAGCAATAACAATACATTCTAAAATCTTTATCCGAGTAATTTACTTAAGCGACTTTCACGACACCCCGCGGCTCGCTACCTTATTGTTTTTTAACGTAATTTACGTTTGTATTTTCTTCTTCTTCTTCTTCTTAGGCTTGAAACAGACCATTTAGGTCTAATGCCGCTTCTATAATTCCTCTCCATTGCATTCTATCTACTGCCAGATTGATGCTATAAGTAGGGTCCACTCGTGTTAAGTCTCTCTTCACCGTATCGAACCATCTTTGACGTGGTCTCCCTATGGGTCTTTTTCCCCTCAAATTTCCATCGAACACTTTTCTTATAACACATCTTTCTGCACGCCACACGTGCCCAGCCCATTCTAGTCTTTTGCTGCTAAGAAATTTGCAAATGTTCGGTTTATTATAAAGTCTTTGTAAATCTTCATTTTTTCTTCTTTCGAAAACTCCTAAGTCTATATTAAACACGGGACCATAAATTATCCTTAGTATTTTCCTTTCGAATATGGCTAGCTTTCCCTCATCACCCTTTGTGCTGGCCCACGTCTCACATGCGTACGTTGCTATGGGACGCAAATAGGTTATGTATAACCTTTCCTTTGTTCGTCGCGACAGTAACTTTGACATGAACATATCTTTCATTGTATAATAGATTTTGTTAGCCATCATCAGTCTGAGCTTTATCTCATCATGCATGTTATTTTTCTTATTAATATTCACCCCTAGATATTTGAACTCTTTTACTTGTTCGAATGAATATCCGTATACCTTGAGATTGTTCTTCAGGGTTACTTGTCTTGACATAACCATATATTTTGTTTTCTCCTCGTTGACTATTAAACCCATGTTTTGACTTGCTTTAAATAATTTTTCCGCACTAGTTTTTATTTCATTTATAGATGCTCCTAAGATGACTAAGTCATCTGCATATGCTAGAAGAGTATTCAACCCAACCAATTCCATTTCTCGTTTTTCATGTATGTCCCTTATCACTTGTTCCAGAGCAAGATTGAATAGTACCGGAGATAGTGCGTCTCCCTCTCTCAAACCGGTTTTGCATTCAAATGCTTCAGAGGTCTCCCCCATAAAACGCACTTTGCAGTACGTGTGTTGGTTACAAATCTCAACTAGTCTCACCAATTTCTTTGGTATACCAAAATTTCTTAGTGTTATCCAGAGTTGTTCACGGTCAATACTATCATATGCTTGTTTGAAGTCTACAAAAAGAATATGAAGGTCTTTATTATATTCGTAGAATTTTTCCATTACTTGCCTTATTGTGAATATGTGATCAGTTGTAGATTTTCCTCTTCTGAAACCAGTTTGGTACTCTGTTAAGATGTCTTCCGCATATATTTCTAATCTTCTTAACAATGCCATCGATAAGATTTTGTAAGCTGTGTCTAACAAGGAAATTCCACGGTAGTTTGATACTATACCAATGTCTCCTTTTTTGAATATTGGACAAATTATCCCGGTTTTCCAATCCATTGGAATCTGTTCCTTGTGCCATATTTCTCGAATTAGGGATTGTATTTCTATAAGTATGTCTTTTCCTGCTGTTTTGAGTAATTCCGAGTTTATGTCATCTTCTCCTGGAGCTTTATTATTTTTAAGGTTTGTGTTAATATACTCTATCTCTATGAGATCAGGCTCCTTGCATTCTGGTTCGGCCGTTTGATAAGTCAGTTCTTCATACTTGGTTCTATTACTATTATTTGTATGGCTCGTATTAAGTAGCGTATCAAAATGTTTTCTGAACTGTTGTACGATTTCTCTTTGTTCCGAAAGGAGATCATTCTGATCATTTTTTAAGAAAAGTGTTTGTGGTATAAAACCTTGTTTGAGTCGTTTGCAGTGTTTGAAGAACTTCCTCGGGTTGTTCCTCTCTCCCTCAAATTCTTCGAGTGCTTTCTTCTCATATAGTCTTTTTTGTCTTCTAATTGTCTTGTTTGCTAATTCCTTAAAATGTTTATACCTCTCTTGGTTTTCTTGTGATGGGTTGTGTATCATTTGCAAGCGAGTTTCGTTGCGCTTTTTTACTGCTTCCATACATTCATTATTGAACCAGTGTTTTTTCTTATTGTGATTGGGTTTTTCTTTGAGATTTTTTGCAGCCGAAGTAATAACGTTTTTGACATTTGTCCATTTGATTTCGTGATTAGGAATTATGTTTTCCACCTTTTCATTTGTAATACGGAGTTCTTCAGTGATTCTTTTCCTATATTGTGCGATTTCCAAAGGGTTTTTAAGTCTGTCTACATTTAATATATTTGTACTCTTCCTATTTTTATTCTCTTTCCAAAGTATTGATAGTTTTTCAATAAGAGTTGCTACTACTAGGTAATGGTCGGTATCTGCATCTGCTCCTCTGTAGCTCCTAACGTTACTGAACCATGAACGGTGTTTATTATCTACCATTACGTGATCGATTTGATTTTTAGTTGTCGCGTCGGGGGATATCCATGTTTGCTTGTAAATGTCCTTTCTCTGGAAATAAGTGCTACTTATGATGATTCCGTTGGACATCGCGAAATGTATGATACGAGCTCCATTATCATTGGACATACTATGAAGGCTTTCCTTACCAATAGTAGGTCTGTATATACTTTCCCGTCCAATTTTTGCATTCATGTCCCCAATATAATTTTGATAGCGTGTCGGGGGATAGCGTTATACACCTGCTCGAGTTCATCATAAATTATGTCTTTAATTTCTCCATCTTTTTCTTCAGTCGGTGCGTGGCAGCTAAATATTATTACATTTTGCTCCTTTATTTTCAAGCTGATGTAGCATATACGCTCATTTATAGCTTCAAACCTTTTAACGTTCTCTAACAGTCTATTATTTATCATAAATCCAACTCCAAATGCGTGTCTATTATTCTTGCATCCGCTATAGAGGATTGTTGTCTCTTTATGTTTGAAACTACCATTTCCTGGCCATCTCATTTCTTGTAGAGCTACGATGTTTAAATTATATTTAATTATCTCATTAATAACTACGTTCATTGACCCTGATTTGAAAAGTGTTCTGATATTCCATGTGCCAATCCGTAAATTCCTGATTTTGTTCCTATTTCCGTGTTCAGTTTGTGAGTCCTTTGTATACAATGTCCGAGGCTTTTTGTGAAGTTTCTTAACCAAGAGATTTTTTCGCACTGGATGGGTGGTTGGCCCAACGCAGAAACCCCCAACTTGGAGGGCCAGACTAATTTACGTTTGTATTTTACGTTATTGTATTATTATATTAGGTATAATATATTTTTGTATAATGAATTATATGTTATATGTATTTTCTAAATGAGTACAGAGAAATTCAAAAAATGTATCAAAAATGGAATTTTTCGGATGACATTCAAAGATAGGAGGTACGAGAAGAAAAAATATCTAAAATTGATACGCATATATGCTGTGTAGTTGTATGTAATACGATACTGTCAACGTAACAAAACCGTCCGTGAATTACATATTTACAATTGATAAACAACAATATCAGTTATTTTCCAATAGGTGTTAATTCTTTGAATTATCATGTTTTAATGTATTATTCACAAATAACATTGTCATTATCTACAGCAGATATTATCTCTTTGTCAACAAAAAAAAAAAACAAATATTCAACATGCCTTTTGAAATTAAAATGTTATTTGAATTGAATTAAATGCATACTGTTTCACGACGCAATCACGAGTATTTAAGGTTTGTTTTTCAATATAATTCTAATGGTTACAATTTTACATGCACTGTGTTTGACGTTTAAAAATATGTACCTACGCCAAATGTCAGCTATTATAAGAACGTATTTATCGAGAGGCGAAGATGATGTTCATCACAAAAAAACAAACGAAACAATATAAGAAATAAAAATCTGAAGGACTGATCGATTATGTATACACGAATACGATAGGTACTTATTCAGACGTCCTGTAATATTCATTTAATAAATAATTTAGATTAAGTACATTTTATGTAAAACTGAGTTTATTATGTTCGTATATTTTTAAGTATTCCGTTTTTGCATGCATATATATAATGATGCATGTTCTTGTAATTATATGTACGCGCATTACAAACAGAATGAAACTTATTCTATTTAGTAAAAATGCTTAAAATATTCATTGATTTCGATTAAATAATTAACAATTTCAGTAGTCAACAGTCGTACATTTTCCCGAAGTTGAAAAATTAACGAAAAACCATAAAAATATTTATAAGCAATTCGTTTCTTTTTTTGTAATCTTATTATCATTTAGAATATTACATTTTTCAACTCGGGTATCACTTATTTTTACATCTATGATAATAACACGAAATTGAATCAAGAATAATATTGTATTTATTGTTTATTTACAAATTTTTAGATTTAGTAGTAGCAGTTGTAGTAAAAAAAATATGTTTTATTGAATATCGTTTCATTTGGATAACATAAAAAAAAATGTATATAATTAAATCTACACTCCTGAATCTCCTTTAAATAAATAATTGTAAATAGTCGTCAGTGAACACAAAGCGCCACATCCCTGAAATGATTCACAGGAATTACGAGTGGGTACATAGAAAAAAAAAATTTCCGGCCGAGTCGTTACGACAACCCGGCTCCGGGTTATTGTACACTTCACGTGATGATCGCGTCGTATTCTTCATCGGTGTGCATTGACGTGATCTGCGATTCCGGCAAGTGCAGTGCCGATTCTTTTGCGTTCTTTCCCACGCCATCCTCCATCTCATCCGCCAACTGGACCAGCATCTCCCAGTCTCTAGACACAGGCCGTTGCTTGGCCTCTGAACTGGTACCATCTATTCATCCATCAGGCCGTCTTTACCCGGAACTTTTTGCTCGAGAACACGGCGAGGGATTGGGCGGCGATCGACCACTTCCAGCACCGCCATTCGGATCGACGGCTATGCAGTTGGTCTGGCCACACCGATCCAATACAAACGGTTTTTATCTCGTGCGTTACGAACCGAATACATCCGACGCGGACCGAACATTAGGTCGGGCATGAAAAATCGATTGGCTGCAACAAAAACGATTTCATACAGTTATATGGGGTGTACATAGAGACAAACAGTAATATTTATAGAAGCAAAATATAAATTTTTTTTTTGTCTAAAAGAATTTCTCTTCCCCTCTCTCCCGGTCCTTCATAATAAAATATCTCAAAAATGTGACATTCAGACCACACTCGTCCATTACTATAGATTATTAATAAGATAATAGATATTAATATATTAAAGAGCACCTATTAAGGGCTTTAAGCTGAATACCATAAAAACACGTCTAAAATCTTCTGTTTATCACACACACACACACACACACACACACACACATACAATTCTCACTCTCGTCCACGCCCCTTCACACACCTTCGGTACTCGTTTTTCCTTTTAAATGTCCACCCGAAAACCTCTCTCGGAACCCTATCGTTTGCCTTTTAAAAATCGTACACGGTTTTCTTCGTCACGCGCAGGTAACCATTAACAACGGTTAATTTTATTTGTGCGCGCAGTACATACGCGTTCAAACGTCTCAACAAGGATAACTCTGCGAAGTCGGAGAAGACGTGTGGTTCGGACGACGTGCGGTGGTGGTGGGCCGCCTGCCGGCGCCAGGCGGTCGTCTGATGCGGCAAAGACATGGCCGCGACGACGACGACGACGACGACGACGACGTCGGCGGCGGATTATAATCTTCGGTCTTGGCATCCTCGTTGCACTGACAAGACGTAGTCGCGCTGCGGACGGTGGACGGCCGACGGTAGTCGTCCGGGCACAGCGTGAAACGTCTCCGCGGCGGTGACGCCGAAAACGTCCACCGTGACCGGACGGGACGCCTCGACGTCGTCCCTGCGTTCTGCAGCCTTTTGTCGGGCGTGCACGAGCAACGCGGCTTATCGCCCGCGGTTTGCGCTTTCACAGGTTTTTCGGACGGCAGTCCATCCTCGTCCGGGCGTGGCGTGAGACGTCTCCGCGGCGGTGACGCCGACAACGTCCACCGCGACCAGACGGGTCGCGTCGACGTCGTCGCTGCGTTCTTCAGCCTTTTGTCGGGCGTGCACGAGCAACGCGGTTTCTCGCCCGAGGTTTGCGCTTTCGCAGGTTTTTCGGACGGCAATCCATTCTCGTCCGGACGCGACGCGAGACGTGTCCTCGGCGCCGCGCGCGTTGAATATTGCGTCCACCGTGAGCGGACGGGTCGCGTCGGCGTCGTCCCTGCGTTCTTCAGCCTTTTGTCGGCCGTGCACGAACAACGCGGTTCGCCCACGATTTGCGCTTTCATATCAGTTTCGGACGGGAATTCATCGTCGTCCGGAGGACAGAGACGTGTCCTCGGCGCCGCACGTGTCGACGACCGCGTCCACTGTGACCGTACGGGTTGCGTCTGCGTCGTCTCTGCGTCCCGTCCGCTGTCGGCCGAACACGAGCAACGCGGCTTCTTCGTATGCTTTTCGGACGGGAGCCGTTCCTCGTCCGGCAGCAACGGAGACGCCGACGCGTGGTCCGCTTGCAAACGTTTTGCGAAGTTCTCGTATCCGTACAACAACCGCGGAACCACTTCTCTGACGGGTGCGGTTTCCGTCGTCACGACGCACAACGCGACAAACGGAATCGCAGCTTGCAGTGCCCAAAACATTTTATTCGTCATTCGTTTTCCACCGTAGTGAGCACAGGAGCGTTTCACGTTCACTTTGTAACTGTGAAACGTGCGGCGGAACATTTGCACGTTTAACGGCTAGTAATACGCGGTTGTTATTGAATTTCACGCGAACGCGATGGCAACCGTTAAACAATAACAGCCAGCGTCCGTATTTATATTTTACAATATTTATTCGTACGTGAATAAACCAGCGTAACGATTATGTTACCGAACTGCGGACGGTTTATTAAAACGACTTAAGCAATTTGCCGCTTAAAAACAAAATGCCGCTCATTCATTTTCATAAGAAATTTTTTTTTTAAACCGATCAAAATACGTAGAGAAACGTATCGTTAATTACACGTATTGTATTATATAAAACGTCAAAACGCGAATAGTTTAATAGTTATTAATTATTCAATAAAAAATAAATAAATGTTTCTTTCGACTTTTTAATATTTGAAAAATCTTATGAAATGTCCTGAAAGTCGATTGCTGACTGAAATTTTGCCGTTCCGTTCACCTGCTTCTATGCTTCTAAGTAAACCTGACGTTTACTAGATAAGTGCGTAATACGTTTCAAGCGATTTTCACTGGGCGACATTATAAAAAAAAACATTTGGACGTTTCTACGTCTACGTTTTTTTGGACGTTATATATACGCTGGCATAAGCGCGAAAAGAAGCTGCTTAATGTCTCTCCCCTGCAGCTTGAGCCACTGACAATTTAGAAAAACTACATTGTGTCATCTGCAGCTACGTCAGGGGGCCGGCTAAATTAGAATTTGCCCTTGTCAGAATTTTTATTTTACGAATATCGATCATCGTTAAGAACCTAAAAAGGCAATAATTCGACTGATTGAAATATGTACTCGTATATTTGGGTTAATTCATTTGCAAAACACGTTAAAAACTTCTTTGATATGTATACTTAATATCACCAATATAACATTAACTCGCGGTCTTGCACATATCTGATTCGGTATATTATAATTTATAACAATCTTTGTCTTCCCCTAAAAATATTATTCGCACAATACAACAGTCTTGTAAAAGATACTTTTTAAAAGTATTCAAATACAGATAGAGGTACTTGTTTTTAAAAGTATTTAAATACTTAATGAGAAAAGTATTCGAGTATAAATACAGATACTTAGTAAAAGTATTTACAAATACTTTCAAATACTTGTAATTAAATTGTTTTTAACATTCGTTTTACTAATGGTTGGACTCTTATTAGAACTAAAATCACTTACTCCCCTGGACCAAAACATGTAAACATTGTAAACATTATAACTTTTCATGTGATAATAATTTGTTTTACCTACATTAGTTTTGCTGATTTTAGAATTTAGATAAGTTTTACCATCTAGATTTAGAACTCTAAATGATAAAATTACAATATTATATTTTCTCCTTAGACCAAAACATAAAACTATGTAAGCAATAAAAATATAAATCTAAATTCTAAATAATCTCCATAAGGACATATACCTACTTATATTATTATTATAATGTGTATGATATAGAATGATATAATTATAAATATTAGAATATAATTTATGAGTAAGTAAATAGTAGTAAATCAGTTTAATGTTATTTTATTAATATGAAATAGGTGGGCTGGTCATGCTTGGAGGAACCAAAATCCATTACTGCATGCAGTGATTGAACAAAATCTTGTAGGTAAAAGGCCCTTGGGAAGACCAAGAATGTGGTGGGAAGATGTTATAAAAAAAGATGTTGAACGGAGGAGAAGTGTTTCCAACTGGAGAACGCTAGCACTGGATAGAGAAGAATGGAAGCTTGGTTGTGAGACGGGATGGTCTTAAAGGCCCAATAAACCCAAAAAAAAAAAAAATATGAAATAGGTAAATAAGTGTGAATGGTGTGAAAATCGTTCGGATTCACTAAAAATATAGATTTCTTCACGGTCTATTTGAAAAAAATGTGTGATGCTCTTCACAAAATATGAATGTGCTTCGAGTCATTTTTTCCAAATGATGTATACCTACTAACAGTTATATGTAATGAATATTATTTAATAATAATAATACATAATTTGTAAACACCTATGGTATATGTAGTTTTCTTTATCTTTGGAAAGATAAAATTAGGTTTAAGTTAGGAACAATAGTAATACTTTAAACAACAAAATGATTAAATCAATTTTTCAATAATCAAAATATATCAACTTTTTTCTTTATTTTTCAATAAATAATTTATTACATTTAATTAACATAACCTTCTCAAAATTATTATCCGTCATCCTACCTCTTTTTTTAGTTAAAACCGCACCCCCTACGCTGAACACCCTTTCTATGGGTGCACTGCTAGGCAGTGGAGTATTATACTTAATGAACACAGTTTTAAGAATTTGTAAATTATCATTGTCAAAACATAATAGATCTTTTTGTGGATTTTTACTTAAGAAAAGATTAATTTCATTTTCTACTGAAGTAGTTTCACGAGAATCTGGAGACGAGGACCACGGAAAGAATGACAATTCTTCATTGTGAGCATTTTGATTATTTACAGATATTGCCTGAGAAATATTTGAAGACTTAGATAAAAAATTTAAATAAATGATAATGGCAGCTTCTTTAAATAGTTTTAAAGCCTCATTCTTTTTTTCTAGATTATCTATCCAAACAGTTTTAAAAAATGGATGAGATATAGATGATACTATAAAAAACGGATCTTTTAGCTGTGCACTGAAGCGCTTATCAATACCTTCAAGTATAGAAAATATAAGAGGTTTACAATATTCCATATTTTTTGTAGACAAATTCTTGTATTTCTTTTGTAGTTGAACAATAGTTGGCAGCAAATATCCCAAATACATATTTTTCTCTCCCTATTTTATATAAAAAATAAAATACTGTTATGATAATTGTATGAAAAGAAATATTAACTGAGACTTACTTGTAATATATCCAGGGCTATTGATATTGGTGCCATTGTTTTACAAAATTCATCGAGAAACAGAGTATCAGCTTTTGTAAAATTTACCAGTTTAAGAGTGTTGCATAACATATTTAATTTCATAAAATGTAATAAAAGATATTTTAAAATGCATTTCATGGAATCATAAATTGAATTCCACCTAGTTTCATTAGATGTTATTAAGTAAACGCCAATTGCATTTTTAATAGCATCTGCTACTGATGTTGATCTATTCTGTTTATTCCACAGATTATAACATTTAGCAAACGTTAGTCTAGATTGTCGTTTGTAAGCAGAATTTTCAAGAGCTGATTTAATGTCCTAAATAAAATGTTTTACATTAATAAACAAATTAAATAGAAAATAAAAAACTTACATTTGAAGCAATTAAATTTAAGGTATGAGCTGCACAACGTTGGTGTTTAGGCAAGATAAATAAGCTGTCATTACAAAAATTCAATTCATCATAATCATTAGAATCCGAATCTGGTAACAGCAATTCTGAAATTGGAATAGTAGCTAGACACAATAAATCCTCATCGACTTCACCATTCAGTTCAACATTTTCATCTTCTGAATTCTCTGCCAAGAGTTCAGCAGTGTTATCAACTTCACCAAATGGAACATTTTTCTCAATAAGGTTCTCAAGATTGAATAAAAATAAAATAGAAATACCTAAAACATTTAACGAAGTTAGAAGCATTGTCTGTAGTGGTGTAAGTGATCTTATCACTTATTTTATAATTATAATAAACTGATATCATCTCTTGTGCTAAAATATCATAATTATGATGTCCTTTAATTCGTTTAATAGCTAGTAAACAAGATATTCTAATTAAAGTGTTAGGTTCAATCCAATTTCCCGTTATTCCAATATAAGATCTAAATAAAAATATTTATAAACAAATAACTATAGATATAATATTTAACAAAACTTTATCATTATTAATATTATATGTGCATTGTGTGTGTATATTTATTTGAAAAATATAAGACTTATTACAAAATGTACAGAACTTTAATTGTAGAATCAAATGTGTTCTATAAAAACTTATTTATACAGTTTCACGTAAATTTATTATTTTCCAAGAAAAATAATAAAATATAATGTATTTGGTTTATTTGACGAAATTAGTTTTTACAGTCACCGTAATATATTTGTTCGTATGAATTAAAATGCAATAATATATCTTTCATACAAATTATGCAAAATTAAACGTTCAAAAATATTATTAGTAAAAATTATATTGGATCTGCTGTTTTATTGTTACATTAGAATTATAATAATAAACTAAAAATACTACAATGTTCAAGGTTTAAAATTTAAAGTTTATATTTGTACATCAAAATAATAATAATAGTATTTCAATGTGACATTAGTATGTTTTTTTATCTTCAAACGGTGCATTCAAAGCTATTTTTGTATGTTTTTTATAAGTTTTTCTGTATTTTTGAATAACCTAAAATTAAATACATGAAAGGAAATGAATAATATAATTTTACAGTTTATAATATTACATATAAACATCATTTTTTGTAACTTACTTGAAGAAAAAATTGTTTTTGATTTTCATTCTTTGTGAACTTGTCATTAAACTCTTCCATTAGTTTTACACCTCTTTCAGCGGTGTCATTTACGATTTGCAACGAATCTATAATTCTCTTTCCCGACTGGTAAGCAGGATTATTATTCCACTCAGTAGGATCTATTTTTAGGAAATCTGAAGAAATTCCAAATCTTTTAAATAATTTAAATGATTTCCGACTTAACATATTGATAGGTAATTCTTTATTTAAAAATTCATCCACATCTTCGATCTTTAAAAAAAATTTTTTAGGTCCTGGGGGCCTATTCTCAAACGTATCGAACCACGCTTTCGATCAATAGTTGATCGAAAACAACTTTGATTTCGATTGATAACAAAAACACTATTCTCAAACCGTTTTCGATCATTAGTTCGATAGGAATATTCGACAATTTACAACGATAGTGAATTTGGTGTCGAAAACTGTTTTCGACACACAGTTTTCACTGTAATCAAAATTTATCAGTTTTTTCAATTTATTGCTCGTACTTTGTACCGTATTTAGTACTATAGTCTATAATTAATAATTAAAAGAGTATAGTTATAGACGACACTACGACTACGACAGACGTATGTAGTTATTTAATATTATTTTAACTTCGCGAACGAGAACGAACGTTAAAATATTTATCATGGCATTTGATGACGATTTTGAGGTTTACAATATAATGCAGATGAATGACTTAGAAATTCAAAACGAAATTAATATTACTAATGAAGTAAGACGAGTTTTGAAACAAGAAGATCCTTTTGGTAAGTTTTTATTATATATATATTTAGTTATAAACAAATATATAATTGCTTTCCAAAAATTATTGATCATTATATACATTTAATTTTTAAGCACTCTCTGAACAACAATTTATTGGTACTTATCGTTTAAGTAAGGTGTTTGTACAAGAGTTAACGGATGTGTTAACTCCTTTCATGTCAAGTCCGTCGACAATTGCTGGATTAAGTATTCAAAGAAAGGTTAGTAATAAAAAATAATACATACAAATTTAAAATTTATTTTTAATTGATTTAGTATTTTCTGTTTTATTTTTTTGCTAGTTATTAACAGCACTCAGATTTTTTGCAAGTGGAAGTTACCAGCAAGATATAGGGGAACACAGAGGTGCTGCTGTAAGTCAAGCTTCAGTTAGTAGATGCATTACTGAAGTAGCTAATGCTTTAAATGTTCCAGAAATACTTAATAAGTATATACATTTTCCGAGTACTATTGATGAACTCAAAGATGTTCGTTTAGGGTAAAATATTTTTTTTAAAAACCCTAATATTATACCCCTTATTATACTTATATTAATTTTAATGCTAAGGTTTTATGAAAAATTTGGAATACCTGGAGTCGTTGGTGTCATTGATGGGACTCATATTGCCATTGTACCACCTAAGTGTGACGACCCTATTTATCCAGAACATGTATATATTAATAGAAAAGGGTATCACAGTATTAATACACAATTGGTATTTGGTCATTTAAAGCATGATAATATTATTTAATATTGCAGATAAAAAATATTGTAAACAAATAATTTGTACTATGTTTGATAAAGATTTGTGATTCAAACCTCAAAATTTTGAATATATGTGCCAAATTTCCAGGAAGTACACATGATAGCCATATTTGGCGTCTTAGTCCTGTATTAGAATTGCTAAAACATTTACATTTAAACAGACATACTTCATATTTTTTATTAGGTACATTTTAATAAAATTATATTTTAATGTATTGATTAATTTATTAGAAAATATTATAATACTTAATTTTTTAAAATAGGGGATTCTGGATATGGTCTGAGACCGTGGTTATTAACACCAATCAACGACCATCTACCGAATAGTCCAGAAGCTAGGTATAATAATTGGTTATGTAAAACCAGGTCAATTATAGAACGGTGTAATGGTGTACTTAAGATGAGATTTAGGTATAGTGAATTTTTACTCAATCTATTCTTTCAAAAAAATAAAAAAAAACATAATTACTATTAATATATTATATTACAATCAATTCTTTTTTTTTTTTCAGATGTTTACTTAAACATAGAGTTTTACACTACACACCAGAAAAAGCGGCTAGTATAATAAATGCCTGTGCTATATTACATAATATTTGTATAATCAACAATCTACCTCTTATAAATAATGATGATATCGATGAAAATGATTTGGGCCTTTTAAATTATACTGCTCCGAATGAAACAAACATAATTAATAGTTATCTCGTAGCAGGAAAACGTATGCAACAATTAATGATAGATTCATATTTTCAGTAATAAAATGAAATAAATAACAACTGATTGTAAAAATTGAAACACTCTTTCTGGTACAATTTTGAGTAAAAATTTAAATTATTATTATACATGTATTATTCAGACCTATACATTGTAAAGTACACAGTGACTGAGATACTAAATTGTACTATTAATTGTATATTTGTGACTTTCCTCTGCATATAATGAATGTTCTTTACGTGTCGAAATTGAATAACACAAACTACAAATATCTTGGATTCTTCCGAATTCCAATTTATACCAAAACAGAGGGTTCATAAATGATAAATTATTGCATTCGGTAAAAACGGTTCTGAGCGATCTTTGGTGACTACCTATGTAATATTATTTAATATAAAAAATAAAAATAAAAGGTAACCATGGCAACCTTATTTATTTTCCTTTATATAAAATTCTAAAAACCAAGTTTTAAAAAAACTACTATGAAAATCAACATTTATATAAAACTAGCTGAATTATCCGGCTTCGCCCATGAACAGTTAAAATTGTATTGCTTCGCTTCCAACAGTAAATCGAATACCTATCAAGATAATTCATTATATATTGAATAAACTTACAGTGTACAGGCGGCTTTACCTTGTTTACGACCTTGAAATTTTTTTTACTGATGTATTCCATGTTAAGTATGTTGGCACTTCAGAATAAAGTTTACATTGAGTTTTGTACATGATGAATTTTTAGGGAAATGTTTATTTTTTGAATGATCATATTGTGACCCAATAACACATGACTACACTGACTAGTGCTAACAGTCAGACATGTACTACGTTCTCTGAAGATAGAACCTATAATGGTTTTGAAACGTCAGAACAAAATTGGCAACATGAATATTTTCGACAAATACATCAATAATAATTATACACATATTGTTATTATTTATAAAAAAAGAACAATTATTTAAAAATATGTACGAAAAATTCAAAAAGCACACGAGTCAGTGCGTCCCTGTGTCAGTCATCAACCACACGATAAAATTCCGACTTTCAATAACAAATTCACAAAATAGAATAGAGGTAAACTGTTTATGATTGGAAAAACAAATAATAACTAATACGTCCTACTACTTTTGTATATCCAACGGCTATTGCGGAATTGTTATTAGTTATTAATTACAATTGTATATTTGTATCACAAAATTTAAATATACATATATTAATATATGTATTCATATATAAGTATCAATATAATATTATTTATTCAGACTTATTAGTTATAAATTGTATCATAAAACTTAAATATATAAGTACCAACTATCAATATAATATTAATTATTCAGCATTTAATATTAATTGTTAAATTGTATCACAAAATTTAAAATTTAAAATATATAGGTAAGTATATATAATTATTCAGACTTTTTAGTTAACAATTGTATCACAACATATTATATATATATATATATATATTATAGGTACCTATATTATATGAATTATTCAGCCTTTAATATTAGTAATTATAATGGTATCACACAATTTAAATATATATATATAAATATTATGACTATGAATTAATGTAACAAGAAATAACAAATATAAGTTTCAATCTTCAAATTTAGCCTCCATTAAAGCAACTTTCCTTTCTTTTGCAATAACCATTCTTTCTAAAAGCTTTAACTTTGCTGCATAATAATCTTTAAGAACTGAAGTTCTCTCTTCAGTAGCATAACGCATTTTTAATGAATGTTCAGCAGATTTTTTAAATATATCAAGCTTACTAGAAAGAAATTTAATTAAAATTGAGCATCAGTAAAAATTTATTTGATACAGAACTATAATAAATTTAGGAATATTTGTATTATTTTAAATTAATCTTAAGCAAACAATTTATCAAGAAAATTAACTTTTAGAATTTTTTATACACATTATAATATATATATACCTAATACCTTTTTTTATTAGTTGATTGAATAGGTTCATTGGTTTGTTTACTTTTATTTTCCAATGATTCCGATGGTAAAGCTGAGGGTAAAACATCAGTTGACACTATTGTTTCACATTTATTTTTTGATTTAACTAATGGCCTAAGAGGTACAATATAATACAACAAATACTTTTAAGCTACACTGTCTATTTTTTTTTAATAACAAAATACTTATAAGAATAAAAATTTTATCCTTACTGTAAAATATGACAATTAGAAGAATCTATACAAATTTCATGATCTTCAAATTGAATAATCGGTTCAGCTGTATGTGGTTGACCAACAATAGGTACATCTCCTATAATTTCAACTATCTTCTCATCAATTGGTGTTGAAACATATCCCTCATAACTACCTCCACCTGTTTTACCTATACTTTTTTTATACTCAACCCTTTTTGTTTTAGCATTACATTTCATATCTGTCCAACACTAACAAATGTTAAGGCAAAAATTTAGTATACAAATTTGTCACAAATTTAATACATAATATATGTAATAATCATGAATACTTGCTTTTCTCCATTTGTCCGCGGTTTTGGTTGCACCAATCATCGAATTTAGATCAACCGTTATTTTGTTCCACAGATTTTGGGATATTTTGTGTGTAAACGTTGAACTAAACTTCCCTTTGTTTAACTCAGGATTTGCTTCCATAAATTCCACGAGCGATTCTTTCTGTGCCAAAGTAACTCACTTCCCTTTAAATTTCTTTTCCATATTCTTATTACTTTTTATTAATTAACTTAAACTTGAAACGGTGTAAGGTAACGCACGGCACGAGTCACGACTTCACGAGTGTTTCACTAATTACAATACAAATTTTGAAATTACAGTTTACACTATTAACATTGTCAATAATTAGTGATAACAACAGATAATATCATGGAAAAAGCAATGATTTTTTTCGTCAATCGAATAGTGTATCGAATATTATTTTATTCGATAATCAACATTCGATAGTCGTTTGAGAATACGATAGATCGAATATTCTGTGTCGAATGAACTTTTATGATCGAATAGTGTCAATCGAACTATTCTATTCGATCATCACTTTCGATGCGTTTGAGAATAGGCCCCCTGATAAGAATTCGTCTTCCACTTCCGGTGTCAATTCCATCAATTCTTTATATTTGATGAGCTTATCAGCCATTTTTTTCGGGTTTCTAATTTAATTCTTTCATCAAATAGAGCAAATACTATACATTCTTCATTAAGGTACAACAAATGATTTAAAAATTTTGACAAGCATGTTTCTGAAATTTTTTTATCATCACTTTTATATGCATTCAAAGTTCGTATTAAATTGATGTCATTCAATGGAGCTTCACTCACATTCGTAACTGTACACCAATATTTAATATAATTTTTAACAATAAATGCACAAATTCGTTCTAGAGCACCTTCTTCTTTCTTTGTTATTTTGAATTCAGACCGTATTAAAAATATCTTTAGACAGTAAATACATTTTGCCATCCACCTTGCCTGGTGGTATGCTCCGGGTTGACGAATTTTGACCCCACCGGGTGGAGTTCCTCCAAGTATAATAATAACTAATTCAATAAACTCTTTATAATCGTCTCTAGGATGGTCTTCAATAATTTTTTGTAAGCAAAATGATAAAATTTCTTGACGTATTGGAGAGATTATCTTTTTAAAATTTGTATTTGTATTCCAAACAGATATATTTATTGTATTTATTTCTTTCCAAGCATTTTTAAAACGTTTAAAAATTGCTATATCTGGTCCAGATGATACGTTTAATTTCGCCTCGTTAAATACAGCCTGAATTATCAACTCCGAAACATGATGCCGACATGCAAAGTATAGAATATCTCTATCCAATCGTTGTTCCAAAAGTGTAAACGCCCCATTTAGTCTGCCGGTGTTTGAAGCAGTTGTATCAAATACAAAACCTTGAACTTTATCAACTAATGACCACTTTTCTAAGGAATCATATACAGCTGATGATATTTCACTACGCGTTCCTGAGGGGATTTGTGGGACACCAAGAAGTTGTTCCACATTTTGAGTTGAGACAATCACCGGAAGACGATCGACTTTTTCTTGTAAGTTTCGCTTTCTCGTTTTTTACGTTTTTCAAGACTTCGCCATATTTCGTACGACTTTTTTAATTTCTTCATGCAATCTGCTCGATCTTTAGTCGGAATCCAGGCTTTTTTCCAAAATATAGTACATTCATCTATAACTAAGTAGGCACTTTCCGATAAATTAACTTTCACTATTCGCATATTAAAAAATAAAACTTTCATACAGTCTCTTAATGTAGGTAATTTACTACCAAGAATTTGATTACTCATTGAACCAATCAAAAAAATCGTTTGTCTTGGCATTTTTAACAAACAAATTGATTGTCATCAACAATTTTAATGAGAACTAAAATAATTTTTAAAGTAAATGGAAACGAAAACAGTATCTATAATGTCGTTAGTGTGGAACACAAAACGACGTTCACGAGTTTATTACCAAACAGAAATATACAATAATTATAAGATAAAATGATATATCGCAATAACAGATAAAAAACTGATATAATAAATTCGTTGTACACTTAATAAAATGAAAATCGATGGTAATTATCACCAAAAGCGTATTTCAGACTGAAATTGGTAAACAGATAAATATCTATAAATGGATTATTAGCATGCACCACATTATAAATTGTTATAACCCAACGACATAAATTCAAAATAAATCCTACTTAACAATAAAATTACATAATCCAATGGATCTTTTAACTAAGTAAATATAATATATTAATATTTATTAAATTAAGTTATTCATAGTTTATTGTAATACATATTATCTTATCTTTAACTAAATTACAAATATATTTAAATAACTGTAAAAAAAAAAATATCACCAAATAAACAAAATATTTTGTACTGTGTTTTTCTTGGAAAATAATAGATTTACGTGAAATTGTATAAATAAGATTTTTATAGAACATATTTGATTCTACAATTAAAGTTCTGTACATTTTTGTAATAAGTCTTATATTTTTCAAATAAAATTTAAAAAACCACAAAACTACCCATTTCAGCCAATCTTCAACCCTTTTGTGGCACGGGAAGGGGGTGAGTCATCATGACCAAATTTAACATGATTTAATTTTTTTTGGTAATAAAAAAAATGGGAGGGTCCAGCATCATGAAAAATATGAATAATTTTTTTCCTATAAATAAGGACCACCTAATATATATATATATATATACTTTTTAAATATTGACCAACAATCAACAGTTGTTGTAATATATTCCTTTGAAACAATTTCTTTTTTTAAATTGTCAACCAGTTCATCTGACATTTCTCCAATTTTTTTCATTAATGTTGGTCTAGATAATACATTTTTATTTGGAAAACCATGATTAATAATTTCTTTAAAATCTTCATTTTCTACAATTGAAAAAGGAACTGTTGCACTCATAATGAATTTTATGATCATATTATTTAAATTATCCGTAAAACAAAATAAATAAATACATAATTATTACACTATTATTTAAATTATCTGTAAAACAAAATAAATAAATACAAAATTGTTACACTATTATTTAAATTATCTGTAAAACAAAATACATAAATACATAATTGTTACACACACCAGGTATGAAATCTGAAAAATGATAAATGTAGAACAAAAATTGTAATTACCTTGAGAAATTATTTTCTTTGTAAAATCAAGTTTAGGTTGAACCAATAATGATGGGCTGACTTCAGATGTTTTCGATGATGTGTCAGTTTCAATTTCTTTTCTTTTAAAATTTATAACAGTTTCATTTTCTTTAAGAATACTACTATGTTTTTTCTACAAAATAATAACATAATATTAATTATAGGTGTTGATTTTGAACAACTGTATATAAATGAAATTTTTTTAAAATATTAAGTACATATACAGATAATAAATATTAAATTTTTAATAGTAATATATCAGGCTTGGATTTTAATGCATTTTGCATTATTTTCTATAAGTAGCTAGAGGATGCTGGTTTTGGTACAAATTTGTTTCATGTCTTGTTAAATGAATATACCTAACAAATATTTTTTGCACTTTTTGATTTTTAAGGATATTTTTTCAATTATAAAAGCGATTTTATTATTATAATTTAAATGTTGTACCATAAATGAGGTGAATAGCCAATAGATAGGTAAAGGTATGTAAAACCAAACAAATTTATGGAAATTATTATTTTAAAGTCTTCACAGACCATAGTGGAGTGTTTATGTTACCAATTATTTTTAATAATATTATAAACGATTTAAAAATAATTTAGATAAAAACAATTAATCTAGTTATGTAATAATTAGGTTAATTTACTTAATAATATTTAAGTTTGTACTACATATTATTACATTAAATAAATAAATGAATACAAAAACATACCCTGAGATGTTTTATAATATTTGAACTCAATCTGCTATCTAAAATCATAGATTTTGTTGACACACAAAGTTTACAAAAACTTCAATTTTTTTGTAAGTAAAATTTTCTTCTATCAATTTGGAGAATTGAAAAAATTTAGAATATTTCGAAAATGGTAAAACATTCTGCAAGGAAAAAAATTATATTATATATTATGGTGAAACCAAAACGCACAATTTGATAGATTAACATTTAACCATTTTATACTACATATGGAAAATATAATATATATTATAGAATATTTTAGATTCTGAGCAAAGCGAGGAAACTGTTTAACAATATTTTTTTTTGTGTACAACTTTTCAACTAGTTTTGTGAAGTTAACTGCAGCGGCGTATTTAGTTCTACGCCGATCCTAGGCAAATTTTGATGACCGCTCCCTCCAGAACAGTGTTCCTATCCATGATTCTCTAATAATCTAATTCAATCTTTCATTTAAATACAGTTCAACATTTTTTCTTGCTCATTAATCCGTTTTTACATACAAGGGGATTATAATTTATAATAACCTATCCTTTTCTGGCACTGACTCAAGATACTCATACTTTTTAATACATACTATTTAATACGTTTTATAGCTACTGGTTATATTGGTCAATAATATTTTTCCTATTACAAAGTATAATTTAATTTTAAAAAAAGCCTTAGGCTTCAGACTACACAGTCTGACATTAAACACGCCGCTGGTCAATTGTAAATTGTATAGTCTATACACAATATGTACAATGTACATATAGGTATTATATTATTAATAATAAACAATATTACACAGAAGCTCAGCTCTACATCGTTTTATTTAATACAATAATTTTCCATAGTTTTCAAATTTATAGAAATAATAAAAGTAACAAGTAATTTTCATACTTACTGTTTCAGGCGTTTCTTTTATTTCAGATTCTTCCATAATAATATTATGGACATAATTATTCATTTTAAAAACGACTGTAAATTTCATAAACCTCACGACAGTACGACACACCACACACGAATAATTAATAAAACCGAATAAAACACCGCCAGCATATTATTATACAGCATTGAGCACACATCGCGAAAGAAATAGTACGAAAATATAAATGTATATAATATATTATATTTGTTGTTTTACATCCGTAGATTAAAGATTAATAATGGACTTCGACCTGTCGCGACCGGGGATAACACATAAATCGGTCTAATCGATTTTACCTACATCGACTTGAACGGAAAAACCATCAGTGAACGACGATATCCACGACCAAAATAGTTTGCCAACTCTTCATAAATAATTATTACGAAAAATGACGAAAATTTTGTTTCATCATTAGTTCATGTCACTAAAAAAGGTTTTAAAAAACGTATTTGATTTTAAATACAGATACTCTAAAAAAGTATTTAGAATACTACTTAAAATACTCTTATTAAAAGTATTTGAAATACGTATTTGAGTACCATAAAAGTATTTGAATACTTTTACTCAAATACTTTACAAGACTGCAATACAATATCTGCTTTACCCATATATTACAAGAATATATTCTACTTTCATACATTTTACACATTCCTTAGAATTGAAACGACTTATTGTATTGCATTATTAAAAAACTATCTTAATTACGGTCGAACAGATTAGGTCGTTCGGCGAAAACACGTCATGCGTGCATACGTTACGATTATAAATCCATTTTTTTCCCGGAAATATCCACAAGATCACAATTTAATATAAACACATAATATACATATCCTTATACATTCTCATTGTAAAATTACTGAGAACTAATAGTTTTATTATTAAAATTTCTATATGTAATTAGTAGGGCCGATATTTATATGCTTTTGCATATTGTTATTGGTTGGTCAAAAAAATAGCTAGTTTAACCAAAATGTGTTTCATGACCTAACAATTCTATAAACAAACTTTTATTTTGCTTATTTTTGTATATTTTGCCATTTTTCAATTTTTAGGGCATATTTTAGGATTTTGTAAATTTTAAAGTCATTTTCAACTAAAAAAAAAATCGATAATTACAAAATAATTGTTTGAAATTTATAATTTTATAAATATCAACAGGCGAATTGATAACTTTATTACCAGTGTTTTAGATCAAATATTATTAATTTGGTATTTATGGTTTTCAATTTATTAATAATACGAGATATGACAAATAATGTAATCTATACATTTTACAGTTTATTTCATGGAACGTGAAAAAATGCCATTCAATAAATCAAATTAAAATAAATATTTAAATCCAACATATTGAAAATTTTAAATTATAATATTATAAAAAATGTAAAATATTTTTGTTGAGATTAACTGTAATAACTAAAAATAGTATTAAAATACAATTTTCGAATTTTCTTAGGTTTTTTTAAAAAAATTTTTTTTTTAGAGCATATTTTAAGGGCATATTTTGGTAATTTTTAGCGCATAACTGTATACATATTTGATAGGTTTTTAAGGCATATAAATATCTACCCTAGTAATCAGGGTTGTTGTAAAACACGTGTTTTAAACACATTTAAAACGTCTGAAAAAAAAACATATTGATTTTGTTTAAAACGTTTAAAACTCATGTTTTAAACATACATAAAAAACAGTGTTTAAAACAACGTTTTTTAGTAAATTTAATAATCTAAATTATAAAAAATATTCAAATCTAATATCGACAAAATATTAAATTGTTGGTTTTATGTATTATTTTTGAGTAGAAATCTAAATACACAAAATATTCAGTAATAATAATAATAATAATAATAATAATAATAATAATAATAATAATAATAATAATAATAATAATAATAATAATAATAATAATAATAATAATAATAATAATAATAATAATAATAATAATAATAATAATAATAATAATAATAATAATAATAATAATAATAATAATAATAATAATAATAATAATAATAATAATAATAATAATAATAATAATAATAATAATAATAATAATAATAATAATAATAATAATAATAATAATAATAATAATAATAATAATAATAATAATAATAATAATAATAATAATAATAATAATAATAATAATAATAATAATAATAATAATAATAATAATAATAATAATAATAATAATAATAATAATAATAATAATAATAATAATAATAATAATAATAATAATAATAATAATAATAATAATAATAATAATAATAATAATAATAATAATAATAATAATAATAATAATAATAATAATAATAATAATAATAATAATAATAATAATAATAATAATAATAATAATAATAATATAATTATTATAATTATTATTATTATTTTACAACAGTATGTTCGATGTCAACCTGACGGCCCTGTCCGGTCGGCGGTGCCGAAACATTGTGACACCCGTACAACGCCACCTACCGAATTCGGGGAGAAGTCATGTGGTGGTGTAAATTAAATAAATTCGTAAATAGTTGCTACATGTTATCTTCCTAACTTACTAACTAGTTGTATTATGTTACATGCTCTTCGAAGTATATATTATATTATCTATCATGATTCATGAAAAAATGAGAAAGTCATGTAACATGTTAAATTATATTGTAAATTATTATTATATTGTTATAACTTATATTATTAAATATACTTAAAATTTAGATTATAAATACAGTTATATGAATTACTTATGTTTGACGCTGAACTTAAATAGAAAAAATTCAAGAAGTTCTTAATTAAGTAATACACAGAATATTCCGTTGTTAATACAAAATATTATATTATAATATATGGTTCTTCGGTTTTTGGTTACCGAAATTTCGAACCAAAATAATCTATTATAATCTAACAGACCTTCAATAAAAAATTTTATTTCAAAATAAATATTTTTATAACTAGTTGAAAACAAAAAAACATGTTTAAAACACTTTAAAAAAAACACATTAAAAAAACGTTTTGAACTCTGTTTTAACGTTTTAAACATGTTTTTTTATTTTTGAAAAAACGAGTTTTTTCCAACCTTGTATGTAATACGCCAAAATAATGAAAATCGTACATTTACTAATTAAATCAATGTTGTCCGTCGACAGTAACGTTTTACACTTCCAAACACTATAGGTGTTTTATGCTCGCGTTGAAATACGTGTTTACATTAATATTTTCCATAACATTATCAACTGTCCGTACCATCTACATCTTTATATCCATATAAAATTCAACTTAATTATCGTTTATCTTGTCTAGATTAATTCATAGTTATCAAAACTCAATACACTAGCCGTTTGCGAGTACATCACTGTTTGTATAGGTACAGATAAAATAAATGATTTTAACAAATACTAAAACAAATTGTCACGATTCGTTTTGATATCCAAGATATATTTCAAACGGCACATAACCAGTGGCAGATTTAGTTCTTTGCTTAAGGGGGCCAATATTTTTAAACGCATAGAGTAGAAACAGTCACATTTAATATCATTGTGTTATCAGACATCAGTGCTGTCAACCGATATTTTGTAAAGGTGTATTTACCGTGTCCGTGTCATATCGTGTCCCGTTATAATATACTTTTCGAAAAAATTGGAAAAAAAATATTTACGCGTACAGTTCAAAAAGTCTAGGGGGGGCATGGCCCTATGCCCCCCTAAACGCCGCCACTGCACATAACATACGGTTAAATAACCTATACATCCAGATCCTCCACATCTTGCTTTTTTATTGTAAACGAGCACGAATTCAAAAACACCAATTGTCGAGCAATCGTCCACTGTTTTCATGTAGGTACTGCATTTTAGGTAAAGAATATTATACGAATACTTTTGTGTAACCGCAATACAACTGTTCACGACATTCCGCATACTTTTAACCAACTGTTACAATAATGTGCGTGTATGAAATGTTGATATTATTGACATTTTAACAGATTTTTCCATTTTATAAAAAAACCTGAATAAACTCAAAAACACGAATTTTCGCCTAAGCTGTGTACTGCTAGTCGTGTAGACCGTAAAGCAATATCTTGATAAAAAAATATTTAGATTTTTCGTATATAGAAATAAGTAATCCGGGTCATCACGTTATTTCATGAAAACAGAAAAAACATAGTTCGTTTCCTGTGAGTCTTAATTGTGACTTATATTATTTACTACACATTAACCAAGCCGTGTCCCATCATGTTATTAAAATACATTTTTTTGTCATAACACTAATTGCATCTTAGTTTTATAATTATAATTTAAAATGAATAAAGTATAATACTATACTATGTTCACGTACATAACCTTGATCGGTTAATTCCAACTAATTTCTCATGATAGAAAAAGGATTATTATCATTCTACAACTAGATAAATATGGATTTTTCTATCTGATACCTAATTGTAAGAATAACGTACCGACAACTGATATAACTGTTCTTTCATGTTAAAATGTATTTTTTTTTTTATTGTTTATTTGTACGATAATATTTTATAAAGTATTCACAAACAAATTAATTTAGTAAAGCAAAATAAAACTCACGTTGAGAACAAATTGTCATGCAATGTGTGCTCGAATGTGTTTACGTTAATTATTGTTGAATTTAGAATAATAGTGTTTCACATTTTTTTTCACACTTTCATAGTTTCATATACGAGTAGTTGAAAATTTATATTTGCTATAATTGTAAAGTAAAAAATGTATTATTATTTTTTGATTATCGTAGATTATATATTATAGTTGTGAATATTCATTCCTGAAATAAAACACTTGTGGTAAGAACGATATCCGTTAATATTGAAGCAAATTATTCGTTTAAGTGAAAAATTCGTGAAAAAAAAACATCTTTTTTGGTCATAAAATATTTTATTGTGGGAAATACAATATTAAGCTGATTACTGAAAATTCCTACAAAGGCCTATCGGGAAATTTCTTTGAAATTTCACCACACGTCAGTCTGCAGACTACGTATTTATATTTGTACAATATTTGGAAGACACGTATATATTTTAAGATTGTTCACATAATATGTATCATGCGGGATATGAAAATAATAATATACTCCATATAAAAATCACAAAGTTTTCATGTCTCACGTATGAAAAAAACGTGTTTTCAAATAAGATGTAAGCAAAATACATTTGGTACATTCAATTTTATGCCTATAAGTATGTTATAATTGAATAATATCACACAAACCAATTTTTTTTCTATAGCTTCAATGGCACTAGTTGTATCCTTTGCAGCGTATGGCCATTTAATTTCTAAAACGAAGTCTTCA
This sequence comes from Slavum lentiscoides, assembly GCA_032441835.1. Lineage (NCBI taxonomy): Eukaryota > Metazoa > Arthropoda > Insecta > Hemiptera > Aphididae > Slavum > Slavum lentiscoides. The sequence goes on from JAIVES010000027.1 coordinate 65,807, forward strand.
CCAACTAGTCCATCTATTCACCAATTACAATTTTAAGTCGAATATAATTTAAAATGCATTTATATTTAAAAATAAATGATTAAATACCTGGACTTGCTGCTAAATATGGATACTCTGGATCGATAAACAAACGATACAACTGGACGGAAACTTGAAATAGTGCTTCGAAACTTGCTCTTGCTAAGGGTTCCATTTCATTCCGTAAGCCATTGATTTACATATAACAGAAGGTTTATACAGCATTCCATGGACTTTTATTTTGCAACTTGTAAAGTCTCTCATTTTGCATATTTCGCCGAATTTTGAAGCAGTCAAACGTACACGTCTTTCTTTATACCATATTTGACTATGGCTTTGATCCCTTGTTAATTTTTCAATTTCATGTCGGTTGAAACCAGCGAGCATTTGCAAATATTTTGTTTTTATTTCCAATAAATTTTCATTATTTAAAATAACGTGATTATCTAAAGGCTCAGCTAAACCATAGTATTTATCAGGCGCGTTACATTTAGATTTAGTTTTTGTTCGTACAGTGCCAGCATCAAAAAGTTTTCGTCTCCTATTATCAGTATTATTCCTAATTCGAGTAATATTAGTTGAATATTTTCTACCGAATTTCCCTATTATAAAATATAATTAATTATAAATAGTATAAATATTAAAAAATTTAAAAAACAGGTAACGAGCCGCGAGGTATTGTGGATGACGCGTGAATAAAATTACTGAGATAAAGATTATAGGTACGAGTAGTTTTGTCAAAATTATAAATTTGTAAGCAAAGATAAATCATTGTATTCGATAAAAAGATTCTGAGCGCAGCTTCGGTGTAATAAAAGTTATCGAAAATTTTGAAATGGTCGTAAAAAGAAATTACAATTGCCATTAATAGCCTAAAATAAAAAGAAATTTCTTGAAAAATTTGTATCATTAATACAGTTCAAAAATTACATATTTGGTGAAAATTTTAGGTTTATATGACCATTAATTTCAAAATTAAAAAGAAAAATGCAAATTCGTCAAAATCGAAATTGCGTCTTTACCGTTTTCATATAATTTTTTGGTACTTTTTTTTACGCTTAAAAAAAATATTGAAAAAATAAAAAAAGACTTCTTTAAAGTATCAGCTAGATGTAATTTGCTATCGGAAACCAACTGTGACTCAAAAGATCGGAGCACTTCTTCTGGTAGAATTTTTGGGTACAGACATACAAAAAAAAAAACATCAGCATTGTAAAACCAATAGATTCTACGCTTAGAATCTAAAATAATTAATGAATTATATAATTTAAGTTTCGAGCTCTGTATTTTGTATACATATTTTAATATAGGTAGTATTTAACTTACCTGGACTTTTAATAATAATTTTTTTCTGAAAAGCACGTAAGTAATTTTTGGAATTGTACGCTACAACTGCAGCTTCTACTCGTGTTTTATAATTATTATTTATTTCCCTGCGTAAAATTGATCCGTTTTCCACCGATATGCTTGTTTATGAGGCTGTTAAATTGTTCACACGAGTTGTTATCCATGTTTTCAATCAGGCTGTCGATATTTACTGCTAATCTGTATACAATGTGTTGAATATCAGCCATTAGACCAGTTTTGATGGCTTCAGGTACCAAATTCGTTTCTCCAACTTTTGGTCCGTTACAAAAGTAATGAGCACAATTGTCATGTTGTCCAAGACGATGGTATGGGCTGTTCGTAATATCTTTTCTAAGATCTAAAATAAAATATAATTATAATTTGAATAAAGTAACGAAAATATTTAACAACTCAGTTTATTTTAGATTTTGAGCGGAGCGAGGAATGTATTGGTTTGTATAAGTTCACTCACCTTTAATTTTTTGTTGAAGTAATGAATTTTCATTTAAGTGATGTTCAATAGCCTTAGTAATGTCTGAACGAAAACGTAAAATATTTGTTTTAATAAATTTACGAATTATGACTGGATATTCTGTCTTTTTTGTGAGCGCCGACATTTTCATCCCGTAATTACGAAGAAGATGATTCCTACATTCAATTTTTTGTACTTTAAAGTCGGGTCCGTAAGGCATTACTTCATTTAATAATTTAGTAACACTGCTATCGCCGTCACCTGAAAATATATTTGAATAGATATACATATACATTGCATATTTTTCAAATATAAATTTTATTCAACCACCAATAAAAATAAATTAATTATTATATTTGGTTTTTTGAATTATTGCTTACCGATAAGTTTATTATATTTTAGTCCATGCATATTTAAACTATTGGAAAATCCTTCCAATACACTGTCTGCTTCCATTGCGGTGGATGGTTTTCTCCAGTTGAGGAAACAAACGTGAACAGGTGGCTTATTTTTCTGTTTATAGCTCGTTGACACACAGAACAGTAACTGTTGCGTATGCCAACAAATAACACTTTTTTGTGTTAAATCCAATTATAGTTGCCTGAAATAAAATCACATTACATTTATCATTTATTTATTATAATTAATTTAAATATATTTTTTGGCAATCTATACTTTACCGCTCCAGAAAATGAATTATATTTGGTCCTATGAGATCTTTTTGACCACTGACCATCAGCTATTACGGTACACATGGGTACACCATTTTCATCGATATTTCCATTCTTTATTGCTAATTCTCTTTCTTCATTTCCAGCTTTTATCATTTCATCAACAGCAGTATCTCGCACTGAATTACTTACAGTGGATAAATTTTGAATGTATGAAGTAGATGAGAGAGATGGTAGCTCAATTGAAGCCGATAATTCGGCAAGTTGTGTATGACCTATTCCTATAAGTAATAAAATTTTTTTTTTATTTTAAATATATTTCTAAAAAAATGTCTTATACTTACCAATAGCTATGCTACCATTTACTATAGCTTTATTGATAGGCAAGTAAGGTGCTGTATTTGTTGGAATTTCGGATGTAATTGTAGAATATATGTTACACATATTGCATTGGAATGTAAAGATAGACATATACCCTTTACGAGTTTCCGATATAAATTTCATGTCTAAAAATGAGCACTCAAATGGTGCATGACGGCTTTTTTTAATTTGTTCGAATAAATAGCAAATATCTACAACTCGTCGACCTTCGAGGCATCTAAATTTATTCATAAATAACTATTGAAATTGAATTAAATGTATTATAACTAAGGAAGATGACATATACTGCAGCGATTCTCAAACTGTGGGTCGCGAGTCAAATTTTAGTGGGTCATAAGAAGTTTTTTAAATTATATAGATTTTTAAAGAAATTTATGTTTAAATAATAATTTAATACAAAATATTCTATTATTATATAATAGAATAAAATATCTTTATAGTATGAACGTCGACATTAGTGCTGTTATAAACCATAACAGGAAACAAGCACACAATTCACATAGACCTTATTATTGTGAAAAATAAATTTGTAAAATTATATTCATTATAAGTTATAACCAAATAAAGTAATAGGTAAAAAAAAGTAATAAATTAATTAATTATATGTATTTTTTTTATCTTGTAAACGTAAAACCTATAAGACTTAGAAAAACAGAAAATTTAAAGTTCTATAACTTAACTTTTAATAATTTTATCAAAAATCGCCCATGTAAATATTTAGATAATATATGATCTTTAATTTTGTATAGAGGTTGTTATGCGCTAAAACTACTCAGTTTACCAGAAACGTGCATCTCCCAAATCATGTTCCACGCGTGAAAAATCATGGTGTGACGTCCTCTTAAGCATTTGTTAAGTTATAGAGTAAAAGTTGAAATGTTAAGAAAACGTTATTCTACGGATCTGGAATTTATCGATTTCAAACGAATATACGCATTTTCGTAGACATTTACATAATTTACCTAAAGAACCAATTACCAAAATCAATTGTGAAGATGTGTCTGAAACTAATAAAAAAGAAAGGATTTGAAGATATGTATATACTACACCGTAATGTAAATATTGCATTGAGAACGTATCTGTATATTGTCACGTATAAAACTGTTCTTTAAAGCGATCGTTTATAGTGCGTCAAAAACGAATTAAAATTTAAGTGAAACAATTTTCGTGGAGAGGGGGCGAAAAAATATTAGCGCCGGGGTGCCAAATTTCTGAATACGTCTCTGCTCATTACTTTCAACCTAGTGCAACTCACGGTACGCGCGGAAAAGGAATATTATATTATTAAAATAAAAATAAAATGTATCGTTACTGAAATTTCCACTACAATAACCTATATAGGTATTATAATATTATAATAAATTACCCACGTATGTGCGTGTAAACTACGTATAATATATTATAGTAACGAGAACGACTTCGCGCGCGAGTAACGAAATACACACACACGATGGCTATCTGCACCGTATCACGTGACCCAATAATGACGACCGGCCACCACCAGGCACGTGGGAATCGTTTTCCGCATGCCATACGATTTTAATTTTATTATTATTTTATGTACTGAACCGTGTTAGTGGTCGTTCGTAAGATGTCATGTGCGAGTAAAGTATGGTGACAAAAGCGTACTCTACACGGGGCTACGCGCGTTATTTGACACACGACTTTATGCGCGACAAGTCGTTAAAAACTACAAATTAAATCGTGACGGCAGAATAATCTATCGGTTTCCGATCGCGTCTGCACGTGGCTACAATATCGCGGTGTGCTATATAATGTAAATAAAACATAAAGTGTACTATAATATGTTATAGAATATTATAAACGTTGAAATACGCCAACCACTTGTAGGTTGTATCAGTGGCGCGCCGAGTCATATAAATTTAAATGAAACGAAATCGAATTATTTACACGCCCACCCCCGTCATTGTTAACCGAACTCTTATTAATTGTTATAACAAACTTATTAATCATTTAGTATATTATGTAAAGTAAAAACAAAAACACACGTACCAATAAAACCACCCACCCCTTTGATTATATTAAGCGATCGCTTCAGTTCGTGTATAGGTTCGGCGCCACTGGTCATTTATAATACATTTATTATAATTCAGAAAGTAATGAATTTCCTCCCCCTCCCCAACAAAGAATAAAAAATAATATCAGGCGATTCGTGCCCGTGATAACGAAAATATCAAAGCGATGTAAAACAGAAATCGTACTGAGTTAAATGTAAGTGGAAAATAGTTAAATGGGCCGGTTAAATCCTTTGCCTCCACCTTTCGAAAACTGAAATGACGCCACTGAATGAAAACAGTGATGTTTTCCGGCTCGATCGATCACTAAAGTTATATTTATTATTTTAAATTGTAGGCAAATTTTAGTGCGATCATGGAAATGGTAGAGCAATCAGATTTTGACGACCAATCGTATTCGTCTTTGCAATTAAGCGTTATAATAGTTACGATATATTCAAATATCATAAAGCGTCTCAATATCGAGAATAGTCATCTAAGCTTTGATTCCACCAACAATATACACACGAAGAATTCTTCATACGTAAAAAAAAAATAATATATAAGCATCAAAGAAAAATTACGTTAAATAATAATGACAATTTGCAACAAATAAAATAAAAAAAATAGTATCTTAACCGAAGAATCACTGTGGTTCGAATCTTATTTCGTTTAAAATGTACGTGAAAATTACTACGTCTTGCGTACCCTAGATGATAATGATATCACAGATGGCAATACATACTACTATGTCCGCTGAAAGTGTGACTGGATAGGTTTCTTACTGTTAACGTGGCTCGTCAAATTTATTAGATGTTATCACTATTGGGGAATTGCTTTAAGCGATATACGGTAGGCGCATTCGATGAATGTCTATTATATTTTGGCCGTAGTTGCAAGTCATACGTTTCAATTGAATATAAGGAAATGGGTTTTTAATTTACTTCCAAATTAAAGTATAGATTATTCAGAACACGTAATTTAATTTCGTATAACGTATATTATTATGCTATTGTGTCCGCATGATGCTTTTCTGCACAGTTTTTACTAACTGTCAACGTGGCTCGCCAAATTTATTAGATGTAATCCATATAGATGTAGTGCTTTATAAGAAATACGATAGGCGCATTCGATATTATATTTTGATCGTTCTTGCAAGTCATACGTTTCAAATAAATATTAGCGAATGGGGTTTTGAATTACTTGAAAATATTAAAGTATAAAATCTTCAGAACACGTAATATAATTTCCTATAATGTATATTACGTGTCATTTGTATTGTATTTATTTTTCTCGAAGTACGAATGTTGAACACTTGTATTTGTGTTTGAGAATAAAATATGCCGAGTAGATAAACATTATTTCAGCATGTGCACAAGTGTTTCGACGCAGCTGCATTAGATTCAAAACGAATGTTTAGAATTGCTGGTTAAAATATAATGCGCGGTGGAAAACATTAAATTCGTATTAAATTAAAGTAATATTTTAATCGAATAAAACCAGTGGCGTCAATTGGTGGGGGGCAAGGTGAGCATTCCCCCTTGTTAACAGTGGACCGATATGATGGAAAGTGGAAACATAACAGTTATTCTAACCAAATCTGTAGTTATGAGTTATGAGTAATAATAAATCACGTGACAAACAATGGATTAAAATTAAATTACTAATAAAATTAAAAATATGCTGGTTATAACCACGATTTAAAGGTGATTAATTCGTGGTTACAACTTACTGGGGTTTGGATTTTTTTCGATAAACATGGTTATCGTTATTTAAAAGCAGTGCGTAAATTATTAACGTTAATTCGCAGAATATACGATGTACCTGTATCGCGTAGGCATAAACGAATTTGTTTAGTTGTTTTTTAACGTTTTGAACGTATGTTTTAAGTATAAATAATTATTTTAGACAAGTGTTATAAACTAAAAATGAAATAACTAAAGGTTGTGCGACCAAGACGGCGAGAAAGAGCAAAAAAAAAAACCGAACAAAATGCTTAGGAACTGGTCACAAAAACGTCATTTCTAACATGTTTAACGTCACGACAAGGGTAACTTCAAAATTTGTATCTTATATGTACCATATAGTCATTTACAGTGGCGCCGAGTCATATAAATTTAAATGAAACGAAATCGAATTATTTACACGCCCACCCCCGTCATTGTTAACCGAACTCTTATTAATTGTTATAACAAACTTATTAATCATTTAGTATATTATGTAAAGTAAAAACAAAAACACACGTACCAATAAAACCACCCACCCCTTTGATTATATTAAGCGATCGCTTCAGTTCGTGTATAGGTTCGGCGCCACTGGTCATTTATAATACATTTATTATAATTCAGAAAGTAATGAATTTCCTCCCCCTCCCCAACAAAGAATAAAAAATAATATCAGGCGATTCGTGCCCGTGATAACGAAAATATCAATACGATGTAAAACAGAAATCGTACTGAGTTAAATGTAAGTGGAAAATAGTTAAATGGGCCGGTTAAATCCTTTGCCTCCACCTTTCGAAAACTGAAATGACGCCACTGAATGAAAACAGTGATGTTTTCCGGCTCGATCGATCACTAAAGTTATATTTATTATTTTAAATTGTAGGCAAATTTTAGTGCGATCATGGAAATGGTAGAGCAATCAGATTTTGACGACCAATCGTATTTGTCTTTGCAATTAAGCGTTATAATAGTTACGATATATTCAAATATCATAAAGCGTCTCAATATCGAGAATAGTCATCTAAGCTTTGATTCCACCAACAATATACACACGAAGAATTCTTCATACGTAAAAAAAAAATAATATATAAGCATCAAAGAAAAATTACGTTAAATAATAATGACAATTTGCAACAAATAAAATAAAAAAATAGTATCTTAACCGAAGAATCACTGTGGTTCGAATCTTATTTCGTTTAAAATGTACGTGAAAATTACTACGTCTTGCGTACCCTAGATGATAATGATATCACAGATGGCAATACATACTACTATGTCCGCTGAAAGTGTGACTGGATAGGTTTCTTACTGTTAACGTGGCTCGTCAAATTTATTAGATGTTATCACTATTGGGGAATTGCTTTAAGCGATATACGGTAGGCGCATTCGATGAATGTCTATTATATTTTGGCCGTAGTTGCAAGTCATACGTTTCAATTGAATATAAGGAAATGGGTTTTTAATTTACTTCCAAATTAAAGTATAGATTATTCAGAACACGTAATTTAATTTCGTATAACGTATATTATTATGCTATTGTGTCCGCATGATGCTTTTCTGCACAGTTTTTACTAACTGTCAACGTGGCTCGCCAAATTTATTAGATGTAATCCATATAGATGTAGTGCTTTATAAGAAATACGATAGGCGCATTCGATATTATATTTTGATCGTTCTTGCAAGTCATACGTTTCAAATAAATATTAGCGAATGGGGTTTTGAATTACTTGAAAATATTAAAGTATAAAATCTTCAGAACACGTAATATAATTTCCTATAATGTATATTACGTGTCATTTGTATTGTATTTATTTTTCTCGAAGTACGAATGTTGAACACTTGTATTTGTGTTTGAGAATAAAATATGCCGAGTAGATAAACATTATTTCAGCATGTGCACAAGTGTTTCGACGCAGCTGCATTAGATTCAAAACGAATGTTTAGAATTGCTGGTTAAAATATAATGCGCGGTGGAAAACATTAAATTCGTATTAAATTAAAGTAATATTTTAATCGAATAAAACCAGTGGCGTCAATTGGTGGGGGGCAAGGTGAGCATTCCCCCTTGTTAACAGTGGACCGATATGATGGAAAGTGGAAACATAACAGTTATTCTAACCAAATCTGTAGTTATGAGTTATGAGTAATAATAAATCACGTGACAAACAATGGATTAAAATTAAATTACTAATAAAATTAAAAATATGCTGGTTATAACCACGATTTAAAGGTGATTAATTCGTGGTTACAACTTACTGGGGTTTGGATTTTTTTCGATAAACATGGTTATCGTTATTTAAAAGCAGTGCGTAAATTATTAACGTTAATTCGCAGAATATACGATGTACCTGTATCGCGTAGGCATAAACGAATTTGTTTAGTTGTTTTTTAACGTTTTGAACGTATGTTTTAAGTATAAATAATTATTTTAGACAAGTGTTATAAACTAAAATGAAATAACTAAAGGTTGTGCGACCAAGACGGCGAGAAAGAGCAAAAAAAAAAACCGAACAAAATGCTTAGGAACTGGTCACAAAAACGTCATTTCTAACATGTTTAACGTCACGACAAGGGTAACTTCAAAATTTGTATCTTATATGTACCATATAGTCATTTACAGTGGCGCCGAGTCATATAAATTTAAATGAAACGAAATCGAATTATTTACACGCCCACCCCCGTCATTGTTAACCGAACTCTTATTAATTGTTATAACAAACTTATTAATCATTTAGTATATTATGTAAAGTAAAAACAAAAACACACGTACCAATAAAACCACCCACCCCTTTGATTATATTAAGCGATCGCTTCAGTTCGTGTATAGGTTCGGCGCCACTGGTCATTTATAATACATTTATTATAATTCAGAAAGTAATGAATTTCCTCCCCCTCCCCAACAAAGAATAAAAAATAATATCAGGCGATTCGTGCCCGTGATAACGAAAATATCAATACGATGTAAAACAGAAATCGTACTGAGTTAAATGTAAGTGGAAAATAGTTAAATGGGCCGGTTAAATCCTTTGCCTCCACCTTTCGAAAACTGAAATGACGCCACTGAATGAAAACAGTGATGTTTTCCGGCTCGATCGATCACTAAAGTTATATTTATTATTTTAAATTGTAGGCAAATTTTAGTGCGATCATGGAAATGGTAGAGCAATCAGATTTTGACGACCAATCGTATTTGTCTTTGCAATTATGCGTTATAATAGTTACGATATATTCAAATATCATAAAGCGTCTCAATATCGAGAATAGTCATCTAAGCTTTGATTCCACCAACAATATACACACGAAGAATTCTTCATACGTAAAAAAAAAAAAATAGGTATAAGCATCAAAGAAAAATTACGTTAAATAATAATGACAATTTGCAACAAATAAAATTTAAAAAATAGTATCTTAACCGAAGAATCACTGTGGTTCGAATCTTATTTCGTTTAAAATGTACGTGAAAATTACTACGTCTTGCGTACCCTAGATGATAATGATATCACAGATGGCAATACATACTACTATGTCCGCTGAAAGTGTGACTGGATAGGTTTCTTACTGTTAACGTGGCTCGTCAAATTTATTAGATGTTACCACTATTGGGGAATTGCTTTAAGCGATATACGGTAGGCGCATTCGATGAATGTCTATTATATTTTGGCCGTAGTTGCAAGTCATACGTTTCAATTGAATATAAGGAAATGGGTTTTTAATTTACTTCCAAATTAAAGTATAGATTATTCAGAACACGTAATTTAATTTCGTATAACGTATATTATTATGCTATTGTGTCCGCATGATGCTTTTCTGCACAGTTTTTACTAACTGTCAACGTGGCTCGCCAAATTTATTAGATGTAATCCATATAGATGTAGTGCTTTATAAGAAATACGATAGGCGCATTCGATATTATATTTTGATCGTTCTTGCAAGTCATACGTTTCAAATAAATATTAGCGAATGGGGTTTTGAATTACTTGAAAATATTAAAGTATAAAATCTTCAGAACACGTAATATAATTTCCTATAATGTATATTACGTGTCATTTGTATTGTATTTATTTTTCTCGAAGTACGAATGTTGAACACTTGTATTTGTGTTTGAGAATAAAATATGCCGAGTAGATAAACATTATTTCAGCATGTGCACAAGTGTTTCGACGCAGCTGCATTAGATTCAAAACGAATGTTTAGAATTGCTGGTTAAAATATAATGTGCGGTGGAACACATTAAATTCGTATTAAATTAATGTAATATTTTAATCGAATGAAACCAGTGGCGTCAATTGGTGGGGGCAAGGTGAGCATTTGCCCCCCTTGTTAACAGTGGACCGATATAATGGAAAGTGGAAACATAATAGTTATTCTAGCCAAATCTGTAGTAATGAGATATGAGAAAGAATAAATCGCGTGACAAACAATGGATTAAAATTAAATTACTAATAAAATTAAAAAGTATGCTGGTTATAACCACGATTTAAAGGTGATTAATTCGTGGTTACAACTTACCGGGGTTAAAATAGCGATAAATGTAAAACGTAATTATTATATAACGATAAAACTTTCTTTAACGTTAAACACAAATAATCCATAACGCTAAAATATACCATAACGATAAACGCAAAAGGTAAATAACGATAAAAAAGTTAAAACGTTGAACATTATTTTTTTTTCGAATGAGAGCTATGGTTTTAAGTATATAATTTTTGGGTGGCAAGTATAATAAACTAAAAATGAAAAAAGCTAAAAGTTGTGTGACCAAGACGGCGAGAAAGAGCGAAAAAACCGAACAAAATGCTTAGAACTGGTCACAAAAACGTCATTTCTAACATGTTTAACGTCACGACAAGGGAAACTTTAAAACTTGAATCTTATATGTGTCATATAGTCATTTACAGTAGCGCCGAGTCATATAAATTTAAATGAAGCGAA
>JAIVES010000029.1:0-76581 GCA_032441835.1 Slavum lentiscoides
CAAATTAAAAGTTAAAACCAAAAAATATATAAAAACCACTGGAATTATCTCGTTTCACATAAGATTGCAGACTATTATACGTGAAACACATCGATGCGGCACCATTGCACATGAGATGTTGTCCACAATTTGAACTCATTTCAGAAAAATTTGTGTCCAACATTTATATTGGCCGGTAAAAAGAGCTATCTCATACACAGAAAATGGTAAATAAAAATAAACAAGTTCTCGTCACATAGCTATGCATTTCGGTAATGTTTACATGAAAACAATCCTACCGAACGTGATATTGTTTTTATATCGAAAACATTAACGTCTGATGCACAATTTGGTAAGTTTTTGTAATTCAAATATACGTTCAATAATACTGTATTATATTTACGATTTAATACAATAACTGTTTGTTAAAGCCAAAGCGTATATTTCGTACCTTTTGGAATAGTGACGTACCAGAGTGACCAGATATTTGAAGACGAAAAAGGAAGCTAAATCGTCAATACTCTGAACGTATAACGAGTAAAGGTAGGTATCTTATTATAAATTATTTATACCAAATATGTTAGGCAATTTGGTAGATTCAGGTTAAAAATATGTAAAAATGGATTAAGATTTGTGTTCATATTTCAGCATGACTTATGAAATTTTTTATTAGGCAAACGCTAGTAGCTTTTGTTACTAGTCTGATATCGAATGTCATTATATTCGTGTGATCCGTCGTACCCATAAAAATGGTCCAAAACAAATAAAAAGAATATAATATTTTGCAATAAATCGCTTGGTTTTCATTTTAACTTTATTTTAAACATACACACACACACACACACACACACATATATATGTAAATTAAACAGATTAAATCTCAAACAAATGATAATGTTAAATAAAAAAATTAATTATTATTTTGGTGTCAAATCTATAGTTTAACATAATAATGATTAACACCGGCATGAAAAGAAAAGCAGATCTCGGTCCAGTAGATTCGACGGATTGCATAGGTCAGTTAACGACAACATCGACTACTGTACAAAGTAAAAGACCTCGACATGTTTTCGAGAATAGGTATGTTTGATATTAAAAAACTCGGTTGAATTATGATTATTTTAACAAATTATTTTTTCCTTCATTTAAAAAGAATGCAAAAAGTACAACAAGCCGTTGATGATACCAATAAAAGTTCTGGCTATCTACATAATTCCGGTGATACTGAGACCATCAAATATTCTAAAAAATTAATAGAATTCCAAAAAGAAGTACGTTTATTTTAATGGTTAAAATTTGAATTAATGTTTTGAAAACTTTATATTTATTAATATAATCATTAAATATAATTTCAGTTAAATGCTTTTGAAGAAGAATTGACGAAGTTTGCAGAAAAAAATTCCAGTAAGAGGAAGAATGATACAGAAAATTGTTTAGAAACAAAAGAATATTTGACTCTTGAAGATGAGATTAAATCGACAAATCAATGTGATGCACCCATGTCTTTTGACGAAAAACGAAGATTAAAACTTCAAATAAGAGATTTATCAGGTATTTATTATTATTGTACGAGTATATTAATGTAGTCTATATTAAAACGTCTGTATTCCAAAGATGAAGAACTCGATGGAGTCGTCGAAATTCTAATGACCCGAGTACCATCATTAAGAGGATCAGATGAAATAAGAATCGATCTCAAAACACTTGAAACGTCGATATTGAGGGAGCTCGAAGCGTATGTGGCATCATGTCAAAAGGCTAATCCACGTAAGATTTATAGCTCGTTTGGGTTATGGTCTGGTTCGCCTATTAACTTTACGGTTTTTAATCACTCTGTATTACAGAATGTAAAAAAAAAACAATTTTAGTATCATAAATCTGGTAGAAAATTTTAATTTTAATTAGGTGCGTAAATTTATAATTATTACATATTATAATCTACCGATATCAATGGTGTTACAAGCATCTAGTTCTAATATCTCAGATTATGTCTTAAAATTTATATGTGCAATGTACATAGAATATGTTTTTGAGTGGTCAATTTTCTAATAAATATAAAAACTAAAAATAAATATTTAACGTATAGCACCAGTTGTCAATGTGCTTACACCAATATTAATGCCACAACCTTCAATGCGTAACGTTCAACCCTCACTAAGAACGCCAGTTACTGACAATGTAAAGCAGGTAATTTTTTTATAACTTTTTTTTTTAATAAAAATAATTAATTTTTAAGTATAAAATCAGTAATGTATTTTATTATTAATAAATTTAATGATAACTATAAGCATCAAATACATTAGTATGACTTTATCTTTTTTTTACCTACTTTATTCATATTAATTTGTATGGTTTGTTCGAATATGACGTGACGAATAACTTTATTCATTCGAGAATTTAAAATACTCTTTTTCCTATAATAATAGCTAAGAGATCAAAAAGTTGGTGCTAAAACCGCTACGGTTGTTAGAAAAATATTACCAAAACCGATTGCAATGGATGGAAATAATCTAACAGACGGATCAAGAAAAAGACCGACCGTTACAAATCTTTTTGAGAAATTTAGAGAGATTAGGAAAGCGAAAGAAGAAGATAGAAAAGTATCTACAAAATATTCTATTTAGTATTTAATATTAAATGTATGATGATATAATTTTAATTATTCTTTATAGCGACGCGCTCTACTCAAAGAACGACGAATGGCAAAAAAATCAAAAGAAATAAGCAGAGGAAGTATCTGTTCTTATCGAGAATGAAGAAAGGCTATAACAAGATAAAGAAGCGCTCGAGAATGCTCATTATGAGTGGGGTGGAAACCCCCCCCCCTATAAATACGCTACAAATGACATCCACAATACGTGTGACTCATTACCTTTTTTTTTTTTGTAATTAAATTAAATTAACAAATTCTAACATAGTTAATATAAGATATAAAAAAGAAAATTACTTATTATTGTTTATTTTCATTTAAAATGAAAATAAACAATTAAATTAAATTGTTAAAATAAAATATTTTTTCAAAACAAATACAATTGTGTTCGTACAATATGTATATAATTTATTTTAACATTTCACAAGGCGTCTGATAATAATATTGCGGTGATTATGTTGCTTTAAAACGTTTATTAAAATCAAATTATCTTAGTTAAAATTATCCTAGTCGAATTACCCGAGACAATATTATAGTGGTTTTAGCAGATACCAAAGGTTTTACAACAACAGGTCGAATAATAATCGATTTTTTTTTTCATTTCGTTATAATTACACTGCACAGAATGATATCTACACACAGTGACGTCAAAGCGTTTGAACGATTGGAATATAAATATTTAAAAAGTGTTTTCACTGAAAAACGCGTCGTTTTCATTTACTTCATATAAACAATGACGTTTTTACACTTTTATTTATTCTGTCTGTGGAAAACTTTTTCGTGTAACGATTTCACAAATTACACGTATTTACTATTACTTTGACAAATAATTCCTCAAGTAAGTCTTTCCCTATTTCATGCAAGTTTTTCAATATACTGTTTTTGTAAGTGTGATAAAATCTTCATCATAACCATTTTTTTTTTTTAATAGAGAATCTTATTTCTTCGTGATTTTGAAACCAAATACATATAGAAATTTATAATATAGAAACTTGAAATATTCATCAATTATGTAATTTTTGTATTATATTAATTTCACACTATTTATAGCAATTATAGATTTTGAATTATTTTATTCGTAAAAACGGTTAGTTCTTGTTATATACCCAAAATATTGGGTATACCATATAACATAACCTAGGTACTCTTTTCTTTTTTTTGACGTGTAAACATCTATTGAGACGGAAAAGTGTAAGCCGTTGTCATGACAACTAATAATAACATTTATTATCGAAATTACTTTGAATAAAGATACCAATATTCACAGATCCCAATCACAATTCCGTTCCGTTTTTACCGCTCACGCGACGTTTACACGTCAATGTCTCTAGCAGACTCGTTTTAGATTCTGATCGGAGCGAGGGTTCTAGTGGTTTTACAATGATGTTTTTTTTTTCTATCCAGTGTACAGATTTTCGACCAGAAGGAGTGCTCCGATCTCTTCGGTCACAGTTGGTTTCCGGCTGCAATTCGCATCTAGTTGGTACTTTAGAGAGACCATTTTTCGATTTTCTCAATAGTTTTTTAACGCTACGCGATAAATTACCGAAAAATTACGAAAAACCGCTAAAAATGGGATTTCGTCAATATCGCGTATAGTTTTTTCGCTATAATTTCGAAAATAATCATTCTATTGTCTTGACATTTTCAACAAGACTGCATCTTTGTACTGTACAACTTCGAAAAAATTTTCAAAAAGTTCCGTTTAATTATAGGCTATTTATAGATATTTTTAGATTTTTAGATTTTTCGTTCATAAAACAGTTAATTTTGAGTTTTTTGACTTGAAATCTGGACACAACGTCCACTGAACTCAATACGTGGAACGCGTATTCTGTGTACTCCTCCTATGTGAAAAACAGACCCCTACAGTGAGCCGCCATATGCATTCCGTTTCTATTTTCCTGTTTTTGTTACCAACTTCTTTATGTTAAAATCATCGAATTTGGCGCTAACATTGATACTATAAGTACGTCGTTATGTGTCCTGTTATCTCAAAGTAAATAATAAAACGTGATAAATATCATGGGAAAAAAAACTATATTTCATCGTATTCTCCATGAATTGTATACCTTATAGAATGCATATGGCGGCCTACTATCTGCGGTCGTATTTTGATTAATAATATACGCGTTCCACGTATTGAGTTCGGTGACAACGTCAGACATATTATATTACTTGAATTTTGTACAAAAAAAATAAAATAAACAGAGTGTATTACGCACCGAAGCTCCGCTCACAATCGTTTAATCGAATGCAATGATTCGTCGTTGCTTTCAAATTTATAATAAAAACGAAACTCTATTTTTTATATACATATATTACGAATAACGTTTAATTTCGCGTGTAGATTATACGTGCTACGCGGTATTTATATCTACTCGTTATTGAAGAAAAAATTTTAAAAATATGGTTTTAAAAACGTGAAAGTAGAACATATTATAGCGATAAGGTTTTTTTTACTTTTCGTTTATCTGCAGACGGCGGCGCGTTATGGTGTCGCGCGGCGAAGAAAAAAAAAACCCCCCGTCTTGTCGGCGGACTATAGTATAGTAGAAGGAGAAGACACAAAAGTCCACTGTTATTGTGTCCGTGCAGTGACACCGAGACAGTATCGTCCGAACCGGTCTCGAAACCGCTCTTTGACGTGTGCAGTGTGTGTGTGTGTTTGTGCGCGCGCGTGCAGTGTGATAAAAAAAAAATAAAAAGTAAAAATTCGTTCTCTTCCGTGTTCGGACTCGCGGTACCTATATACCTACTACTACAATGGAATAATTCCGTTTCGCGCGTCGCCGCTCGGTCGCGACGCTAACGACGGCGGTCGCGTTGTCCGCGGTGACCGCCGTCGTCCACGGTGGAATTCTGACGGACAACAACGGTTCGCCGAGAAACCCGATGGCCGGCGCGCTCGTACCGCGGTTGACGACGCTCTGGCCGCAGTTGCCGGGGGCGCGCTACAACGTTTTCAAGCACCGGCCGACGCCCCCCAGTGGCGTCATTTGGTGGGGGGCAGGGTGGGCATTTGCCCCCCTTGTTAATTGTGGGCCGACATGATTTGTGCCGAGTTGATGTTGAACAATAGTTATTCTAACCAAATCTGAAGTAATGACTATCGAGTTATGAGTAGTAATAACAAATCGCGTGGCAAACAGTGGATTAAAATTTAAAATTAAATTACCAATAAAATTTAAAAGTATGCAGGTCATATAACCACGATTAAAGGCGATTAATTCGTGGTTACAACTTACCACAGTTCTGGATTTTTTTCGATAAACACGGTTATCGTTACCTAAAGGCAATGCGTAAATTATAAAGAATATACGATGTACGTTTGACGGTTGACGACGTACCTGTAATCTGCAGTATGGCTGTATCGCGTACGGCATAAACGAATTTGTTTAGCCGTTCTTTAACGTTTCGAACGTATGTTTTATGTATACATAATTTGTGAGTGGCAAGCGTGAAAAAATAAAAATGAAAAAAGCTAAAGGTTGTGTGACCAAGACGGCGAGAAAGAGAGGAAAATAACTGAACAAGATGTTCAGAACATGTCACAAAACGTAATTTCTAACATGTTTAATATGTTATACGACAAGGGAAACTTCAAAACTTGAATCTCATAAGTACTATATAGTATATAGTCATTTATAATACATTTATTATAGTTGACAAAATAATGAATTTTCTCCCCCCCCAAAAAAAAAAAAAAAAAATAAAAAATATCGGGTGATTCGCGCGTGTCCATGATAAGGAAAATATCAAAATTATGTAAAACAGAAATCGTATTGAGCTATGTGTAAGTGGAAAATAGTTAAATGGGCCGGTTAAATATTTTGCCTCCCCCTTTCGAAAACTGAAATGACGCCACTGGCCCCCCTCGCCGTCCGACCGTACGCCGACCGTCCCGAACCGGTAACCGGACGGCGCCGACCGCGAAGACCAAACCCGCCGCGGCGAACAACCACCCGCGTCCGGAACAACGGCCGCAGAACAATAAGAAGGGACCAGCGCAGGAGGAACAGTCGAAGAACCGCGTGAAGCCGTCCAAACCGGCGGGCAACGAACCGTATACGACCGGGTTCCTCCGCCGAGTCGGACGGAGACGACGACGTCCAGGAAAACGGTCAAGTTGGAGACGACCACGCAGGACCGGTCGATCATCACGGCGCCGTTGATATAACGTGTCCCGAAGGACAACGGATGAGTCCGGACCGGCGGTGCGAGGCCGACGTGTTCGTCGATCCCGAAGGCGGCGATTGAAGACTGCGCGCGAACTCGACGAATCGCGCAGCCTATATAGAGAGGCTCAAATTTTTTCAATTTTTTCAATTTTTTTTTTTTTTTATATATTCCAACGTTCACGCCTTTTGTCACGCAGTCTCGTGTATGTAAAAAAAAAAAATCGTTTAATCTTTTAGTTTTGTACAGTCAAGGCCGTAGTCAGGGTGTGGGGTTAGGGTTCAGATCCCCCCGGAAATTTGTTCTTAAAATAAAATTTAATGATTTTTATTTTATTATTACAATAAAATAATAACGTAATAACTTTGGTGTTTTTATTTTATTTAATATCTATACTCTCAGCTCCCCAAAAAAAAAAAAAAAAAATAGTCGCTGGGCTACGGTCTCGCGGCTACAGTGCTTGAAAGACGGAAATCTCCCGAATTCGGTAAAAAAAAAAACAAATGTTGTTTTCGTCCGTTTTATTTTTTCTACAAAATGTAATATTGAATTTAAAAAAAAAAGTTTTATTAAATATCGATCAATAAGCAGTGTAAAGGAGATTGTAGCTTATCACTCGTATGTTATCATGTTTATACAGTCTACCGCTTTACCATACATAACCATATTGTTCAAATTGTTTTTTTTCTAACGTTGTTGTCATTCATACATTACACATTCCACAAAAATTACATGCACGTACGTTTTATAAAAAATCAACGTTTTTTTTATATACTATCCATCCATTCATCAACATTTAATGGTCCATCGAACCGGATACATACATTTATCCTCGTATTCATTCATACATTGATTAAATTGAGTAGTGTGGTCGCAAACGAAGTCGTGAAACCAGCGGTCGTTCAATAGTGCGTCCACGTGCTGAAAATACATTTGCGTAAGTACTAAGTACCTACATTCATCCGTTTCGATCGCGTAGCCGAAATCGTCGTCGTCGAAACTGTCAAATTCGAAATCGTCGAATTTGTCATCGTGTCCGTCGTGTTCGTAATCGTGTCAGTCGTGTTTGTCATCGTGTCCGTCGTGTTCGTAATCGTGTCTGTCGTGTTCTCGTAGTCGTTTTAATCATAATCGTTCGTGTGTCTGTGTCATACTATATTGGTACTCATTCATAAATATGGAGAAACTGTTAAAAAGGCTTATTACCAAAAAGAAGTTGATAGAGAAAAAACATTATACACATACGCTCGAAAACGTAAAACAATATGAACAACATCAAATTGAAATTCAATTAGAGTTGTTACAAGATGCGTTCAAAATGTATAATGAAATCTACGAAGAACTAACGACTGTATTGGATGATAAAGATCAAGACAAGTATGTGAACGAACTTGAAACCATATCTGCGTTGTACGTCACTGTAAAATCGATTTTCCTATCGCAGTTGTCTAAAGATCAAGAAGGTGAATATGAGAAAAAAGAACAGTGTCACATCAAGTTACCACCTATAAGCATTCCGCAATTTAGTGGAAAACGGGATGAGTGGTACTCATTTAAGGACCAATTTGAAAACATAGTTCATAATAATGATAATATAGACAATATGCAAAAAATGTATTATTTGAAAACAAGTTTAAACGATGAAGCAGCCCAAGTCATATCGTCTTTGTCATCAGAAGGGAATAATTACATTGAAGCGTGGAATTTGATAAAAGGCAGATTTGATAATAAGCATTTGGTGTTCCAGACTCACTTGCATAAATTATTTACACAACCTGCAGTTCAAATCGAATCCCCACAGACGTTAAAAGCGCTAATTGACACAACAAATAAGCATATTCGTGCGCTGAAAATATGAACCGACCCACAGAGTATTGGGATGATGTTTTGGTGCATTTGGTGTCAACAAGATTACCTGTGGACATGCGCAAAACATGGGAAATTGAGTCTGCAAATTATTTAGAATTTCCAACATGGCAAGCTCTGAGTGATTTTGTCGAAAGCCGAATACATGCGTTGGAGGTAATGCAATTCCGACCGAACAGTAACACATACAAGTGTAAACCACAAAGAACAGTTACCCATGCTACTATTACAAACAACAAAAGCAGCCAATCATGTCCAATCTGTAATTTGTCGCACAGTATTTACAAATGTAACACATTTATGGGAGCAACAGTAAGTGATCGTTATTCGTTAGTCAAAAGGTCACAAATCTGTTGGAACTGTCTTCGAGTTGGACATTTCCTATCTCAGTGTACAATGAACAAAGGGTGTAAAACTTGTGGTGAAAAACATCACACACTTTTACATAAGGAGACATCACATATCAAATCATCAATAGAAAACAACACACCATCAGTTATGACCAATACTACAAGGGAAACATCTACATCTAATCAAACTAACATTGTACATGCACATCATGGATTATCAAGGTCTTCGGTATTGCTGTCTACTGCGTTGGTACGCATACATGGTACTAATGGCTGTACAGAGTTCGTTAGAGCATTGCTTGATTCAGCCTCACAATCACATTTCATTACCACATCATTAGTTCATCGCTTAGGATTAAAAATGAAAAAATGCCAAGTCGGTGTCGAAGGTATAAACGGTGTTGCTACTCAAATCTCAGGACTAACATCTTTCCAGATTTCATCACGCTGCACAGATGCTCATTATTCGATGACCGCACTGGTAGCTCCAATCATCACCGTTCAACTGCCCACTGAAAATATTCCAATCGAGCACTGGTCGTATCTGGAAAATGTTTCCTTAGCTGATCCAAATTTTCATATACCAGGAAAGATTGAATTGTTGATTGGTGCAGAATTATTCATGGATATCATCAAGGAAGGTAGTATACGTAGTTCGGTTAATAATCCTTCATTGCAGAACACCGAATTTGGATGGGTCGTATCCGGAAGTCATTCATTCACATCTAAACCGTATGTCGACTCATACACGTCTACAATTACCATCGCTGGTTGTTCGAACGTCTCTGTGGATAACTTGCTAAAACGTTTTTGGGAAATGGAAGAGGTTCCTCGTATGACGGTCATGTCTTCTGAAGAGTTAACATGTGAAAATCATTATATTGCTACACACTCCAGAAATGTTAATGGACGATTTGTGTTAAGATTACCATTTAAACAACTACCACCTAAAGTAAACAATTCATATGTTTTAGCTGCCCAACGTCAATACAAAGTTGAGCGTTTCCTCTCCAAGCATCCAGACATATCCAGTCTTTACAGAGACTTTATGAGAGAGTATGAAAGTTCTCACCACATGCAAAAGTAACTACCGATGATTTACAACCTCATGTCTTTATACCACATCATCACATATACAGACCAACCAGTACAACAACCAAGTTACGAGTCGTCTTTGATGGATCATGTACAATGAATTCGGGTCATTCGTTAAATGACTACTTACATAAAGGGCCTAAGCTGCAAAGAGACATTGTAAACGTTCTGATCAATTTCCGACTCTCACGTTATGTTATGACCGCTGACATTAAACAAATGTTTCGCCAGATGTTCATTCACCCCGACGATCGAATTTATCAGTGTATCTTGTGGCGTGAAACTCCATCTGAACCACTCCAACCATTTATGCTCAATACGGTGACATATGGGTTGGCTCCATCACCCTATCAAGCCATTCGTACATTGCATCAACTAGCCAAAGACGTTTCTGATCGTCATCCTAACGCATCAAAGGTCATCTTAGAAGACTTTTATGTCGATGAAGTAATGACTGGCCGAAACAGCGTTGACGAACTGTGTAGTTTACAAAAGGAATTAATTAATGTATTGCAGCAAGGGGGTTTTGAACATCGCAAATGGGCAAGTAACAGTTCGTACATCCTGGATACGATTCCAGCATCGCATCGTGTTGCACAATTACCATTCTGTGACCAGTCGGACCATGCCATCAATGTGTTGGGTATAAGTTGGAACGCCAGCAAAGATACTTTTGCCATTCAAGTTAACACATTGAAATTCGATGAACATATCACCAAACGCAGTTTGCTGTCTAACATCGCTCGGGTGTACGACCCATGTGGTTGGCTTTCTCCACTTGTGGTTGTATCTAAACTTGTAATTCAACAGTTGTGGAAAGAGAAATTAGGGTGGGATAATGAAGTGTCCCGTGAGTTAACGCAGTCGTGGCATGCACATCGTGCGTCGTATCAATGTCTGACCACTTTTGACATTCCCCGATACGTTAACCAGTCGTCAACGCAAATCATTACTTACAACTTGCATGGGTTCTGTGATAGCTCGGAGCAGGCCTATGCTGCTGTCATTTACTTACTTGCTACGTCATCTGACCTGACTACATCTACTTTGTTGGTTTCAAAAACAAGAGTAGCTCCTCTTAAGAAGATTTCCATACCACGCCTGGAATTGTGCGGAGCTCTTCTGCTGGCACAGTTAACCGACTCAGTTCTCAAATCTATACATACAACTATAAGTAACGTTTATCTTTGGTCAGACTCACTATCACACTTCAGTGGATTCAAAGTGAACCGTACAATTGGACCACTTTCGTTGCCAATCGAATTACACAGATACAACAACTCATTCCGGCAGCTATATGGCGACATGTTTCTTCGTCCGACAATCCGGCAGATGTGGCTTCGCGTGGATTGACGGGTGAGCAACTTGTTGACTGTAAGCTGTGGTGGCAAGGTCCTGAGTGGCTAATTGATAGTGCCAGGTGGCCTGCTTGTGTCAACGTTCACTCAAAATCGTTACCGGAAAAACGTCCTGTCCGCACGGTGACTGGAACTACTACTATAGCCACTGATGATTTACTAATGAGATATTCCGATCTTGAATGCCTTTTAAGAACAACATCTTACATATTACGCTTCATACATAACTGCACTCCAACATCATCTACTTGTCATAGAGGACCCATTGGAATAGGTGAAAGACGCTCCGCTCTTATAATTTGGCTCAAACGTATGCAGTATGACGCTTTTCTACCGAAATCAACCGTTTACGTCGGAATGTTGCGATACAGTCGTCCAGTTGCTTAGCTAGCTTCAATCCGTTTTTGGATGAATTCGACTTACTTCGTGTGGGAGGCCGGTTGAGACATTCAACTTTATTCTTCACTCAGAAACATCCTATCATATTAGCAAAGAATCACACGCTCACTCTGTTAATTATCCGACAGGTGCATTTGTCAAATTTACATGCCAGCTTAAACGTGATGCTGACACTTTTGCAAACCAAGTACTGGCTGATTCATGGACGAAGCACTGTAAAACGTTTTATTCATCAGTGTGTTACTTGCTGCCGCTATCGTAAAGTCAGAAGTCAGCAACTCATGGGTGACTTGCCTATTAATCGTGTAACCATCTCAAGTCCTTTTGCCAAATGTGGTGTAGATTATGCTGGACCCTTTCTCACTCGCTTACCCAAGGGACGCGTCCGCATTCAAACAAAAAGTTATTTAGCGTTGTTTATTTGTCTTGTGACCAAAGCCGTGCATCTGGAAGTTGTAAGTGACCTTACTTCAGAGGCATTCATTGCTGTTTTACGACGTTTCGTTTCACGACGTGGTTATCCTTCTGTCATTATGAGTGACCAGGGTACAAATTTCAAGGGTGCACACAACAGTTTACGCGAATTACATACATTCTTGGCCTCAACACCGGTGAAGGAGAAACTACATTCGTTTTGTTTGCCACATGAAATCGATTGGCAATTCATTCCCCCTGCATCTCCACACATGGGTGGTTTGTGGGAAGCCAATATCAAATCTTGTAAGTCTATACTACAACGCATTACTAAAGCGACAGTCTACACCTTTGAAGAACTAGGTACGTTATTCACTCAAATTGAAGCCGTATTAAATTCTCGGCCTCTGTGCTCTTTGTCTTCAAATGCTGACGATTACTCAGTTTTGACTCAGGACACTTCCTTATTGGTCGTCCATTGTTAGCACTACCTAGTGCTGACCACACATGTACTCAGTAAACCGACTTGCCCGTTGGAATCTCATTCAACGTCAACATCAACAATTTTGGCGTCAATGGTCTCAGGACTATCTCTCCACACTCCAGCAGAGGGTCAAGTGGCGATTCAGTGAACCTGACCTCAAACACGGTGATTTGGTTCTGGTTAAGGATGACCATGCTCCACCCCATCAATGGCTTTTGGCGAGAGTCAGTGAGGTACACCCCAATCCTGACGATGGAAAGGTCCGTGTGGTAACCATTCGTACTGAGCAGACATCATACAAACGCCCCATAACAAAGCTGGTGAAACTACCTCTTTAATTGTAAGCTATAAGTTAATATTGTATTTTTTTTGTAATAAATTGTATTATATTCGTTAACATATAAGGTTATCCTATTCTAAAATTACCCTACTCTGTAATAGTAAATAATTCGTTCCTATATATTTCATAATGTACGTTGTACTATTGTATTTTTTCTTTATTATGTAATTTTGTACTTTTCTATTTATTAATCGTGTATTCTAAATTCAAATTTATTGAGGCGACCGCTCAAGGTGGCCGGTGTAAAGGAGATTGTAGCTTATCACTCGTATGTTATCATGTTTATACAGTCTACCGCTTTACCATACATAACCATATTGTTCAAATTGTTTTTTTTCTAACGTTGTTGTCATTCATACATTACACATTCCACAAAAATTACATGCACGTACGTTTTATAAAAAATCAACGTTTTTTTTATATACTATCCATCCATTCATCAACAAGCAGGATCTACTATTTGTTTTTGGATAATAATATTGTCAATTCGTTTCCGTTGACCCATTTTTTTTCTAATAATAACGTTTACGACGCGTCCGAAATTAAAATTTCCGAATATTTTGTACGATATAAAAAAAAAAATTTTTCAAACTTCCCAAGAATATATAGTTTCTGTAAATTATCATCTCTTCAAAAAAATCGTTTTAGATAATATTTTCTTAACGAATACCGATCCTATAGTAAATTATTGTCCTGAATTTTACGCGGTCCCAACAAAATACCTGAAAAACGTTTCCCGAGAAACGTGCAGTGCCATCTAACGGTCGCACAAACGTTACGCAGACTTCATACGAAACACGTTCCGATTATTACCGACGAATTCCGTAGGAGCGCGCTACTGGTATCGTTAGCGATAAATTATTTGGGCGCCGCGCGCCGGATAGGTACAATATTATATTTATATATTTATATATTATTTATAGACTGGTGTGGCTAATGAAATATTCAAATGTAATATTCCAAATTAACTCGATTCCGTCTGCACAGAGTATTCAAACAGTTTACGTATTTATGTACAAATGTGAAAAATTGTTATACAATCTGCAAATTGCAATACACCGACACATTGATGAGTTACATCGAAATATTTTCAAATAACGATGTTTACAGAAAAAAATTGTTGAACTCTCTTAAATCATAACTCTCTAAAAGAAAAAAGAACACGAGTCTTTAACGGACTAGAAAATAATTTTTTAAACATTTTATTAGTCCAAGTTTCTAGTAACATCATTAACCACGGGCGAATTTTTTACACCGATTTTCAGCAATTATACGAACTGAGCCAATGTTCCCGCTTAACGGGACTACACGATGTACGGAAATTATATAAAATATTAAGATACGTTAATATAATTTCAAACGTCCAAACCGAGTACAAACGGTGGTGAGGGGCGGAAAAATTAAAATAGAAAAAACATTAATAAGACAAAAAAAAAAAAAAAAGGACTTTTTCTGTAAAAAGTCTGACGACTAAATGGCCGATTGAAATTAATTTACCTACCTGGCGATTTCCTTCCCCGAGAACAATTTTTTTTTTTTTTAAATAGGTCATATAATTTCTTATAAGTATTTTTTATCAATTTTTTCGCTATTGCTCTATGGCCGATACCAATAAAAACTCCGAGGAAAAAGCTTATCAGTTGCGCTTTAACTGGCACCACGGACCAAGATATAGGTACTGTATTATTATAACATAATTATTAGTCCTCGACTGGTACCTACCTGATCGTTAATTAATTGTATCGATACAGTCTGATAATATTATTAATTGTGTTTTCGCAAAGTTTTTTTTTTATATTTATATTTGTGATTTATTAATTGTTTGGAGCGTCTGATTTGTTTTCCGACTTCAAGAAAATTGTAAGTACGTGTACATTTTTGTTGAGGGCATAGGCGCAATTTGGATTACATTTATGGGGGTGCTAGATTTATGTCGATCAAAGTGACCCGTGGGGGGCTTGACATAATATCAATTTAAGTTACAACAAGTAAAAATTCGATGATGCAATTAAAAATTTGGGGGTGTTAAGCACCACCCAAATTGTGCCTATGGTTAAGGGGGTTTTATAGAGCGCATCAAATTTTTATTTGAAAACACCATATAGGTACGATCGATTTAAGTGATTTTAATCGATCGTGTTACGTATTATGTTAATACTGTATTATAGTGTGTTCGATTATTGTGTAATTTTTATATCCTACGAATAAATACGCGTGAGATTTTGTAATTCGTGAAAAATAATAATAAGTACCATAAAAGTAACTAAAAAATATGTTTTTTAAATCTATAATTTGTGGAACAACTTTTGAAAATAATTCCACAACTGAAGAATAAATCATAATTTTCGAATGACGTCTACCTTCCGTTTTCACTGCATAAAACCTGTTGACAGTTCGACATGAACCACTTTCCTAAACATTGTTAGACGAATCACAAAATTCATTAAATACGTCGTGTGCATTTGTGAACGAATTATTATTATATATGCCTGCCATTCGAGAAAATAATATTTAACGTTTACTTGAACTCAATATTTTTAACACATCATTTAGTAACCAAACGACGCGTACACGCAGGTGCAATCCTTTTGAAAAGGACAAAAATCTCAAAATAAAATTACATCCTGAACAAATATTAGGCCCCTTTATGATTACACATAATGTTGATCAAGTCTGTTGACTTAACGTTGATGAATTAACAATAACGAGTTCTGAGCATGCCTAACACGCCGTAACTGTTTGAATGACTGTACAAAAATATTTGTTCTAACAAAATTGTTTTACAATATTTTTAGTTAAATAAATCAAAAAAACGTACATTTACACGCGTTTATTCATAACGCATAAAAACGCAAGTATTTTAGTATGTATTTGTTAAATATTATTTCAATATTTTATATCATATTAACATATACAAACTATTTATAATCATTAAACAAATGACAATACATTTGACATGAATACAAACCGATTAAATTCTACTAACAACATTGTGCATCGATAATTTTAAATTTGGCTATAATCAACATTACATTTGATATACAACAATTATTGAACAACATATAATATATTTATAAATAAATGTAAATATATACTTAATAACACCGGTTCAAAAGATAGTTCGAAAAAAAAATGAGCTTATAAACGTCATCACTAGGACTCGGATTTCAATGCAAAGTGCATTTTTTATTTTTGGGTAGTTTTAGACAGTGCTTTCCAGTGTCTCAACCAGGATTTTCTCTTGGGGGGTCCGACAAAATAAACCACCTTCATCTTAATTGTAGTGAATCAAGCACTACAATTTTTTTATGGTTGTGGGTGAGAATACATTGAATCTTTATCCTTTCATCATTATGTTCCTACGCATCTTAAAATATTATTGTGAACAGTGTTAATGTTATGGTATAAAATTGTATTATACTGTGTGGAATTATATTGTATCAAAGTCCGAAAGTATAGAAAAAATAAAAATTAATTGATAACGTTGATTGAATTTATTCACAAAAATAATTTAACTTGACTCAGTTGAAAAAAACCTAATTTTTATATTTCTTTAAAAATGCAGCCTTTGTTTTTTAATAGGTTTTCATAATCGGCTGTTATTCTTTTCAAGTAATTTATTTTCAACAGACAATATTTGAAATATAATAGGTATCGGAACTTTAAATTGCCTAGTTTGTTTCAACACCTTTGTTCAAAATTCAGTTTATATGGTTACCAAAATAGCAATAAAGTGCCATAAATAAAAGAAAGTAATATGAACAATTTTTTTTGTTACTGTATAATTAGAAATTGGCAAATTAGTAATCGAATATTATAACTTGATTGTTGAATAATTAATATTAAATATTATATTTTAATTAATTAAAAATTATTTTTAATTTTTAACAGTATATGTATACTGTAACTAACATATTAGTTTAACCTTACAGGCGATTAATTCTGACATTTTAAATTTAATTTCAACTAAAACTACTTGATTTTCTATCACAAATTTGGTTACTATTTAATACAAAATCACTCAATTACCAATTTTATTATTTCAAAATTAAAATTTTAACTTTTCTAATAATTCAAAATATTTATATTTTTATTATTTAGGAAATCAAATTGATACAGGTTTAAAAATTTCAATCATAAACACATTAAAATAAAATTCTATTAAAAGTATTAATTATGATTTAAAATTGTAAAAAAGTTGGTACAAGTAACATTTCAAATTCAGTTTGACTTAAAAAATGTTAAATTTTTATTTAAGTCATAGTTTTTTTTTCAGCAAATTTGGGAAAAATTAAAAAAATTAGACTAAACTGCAACCAGTGCCTTATTTCTAACAATTTAAAGTATTGCATGGTTTTATACGGTAAAATACTGATACGAGTATAATACAAACAAAAATTGAGATACTGTATATTAACAATTTTACGTCTTTGACCATGGCTCATACTCATTTAAATTTAGAAGTAGATGGTTATAACCGTAGATATTAAGCCACAGATAACATGAAAGCTTGAAAGTATTAACTATTTATTAAGCATAGTAATCACAACATTACTTATTGTACTCCAAAAAAAATCAAATATTTATTTAAGTTTTACAAGAATGTTATGATATTAATTTACTATTATTCATGCCAAGAGGGGGGGTCCGGACCCAGAGTCCACCCCCTTTGATGCAGACACTGCTTTCCAAGCATATAATTCGTTTCATGTAACAAGCATTCCAAAAGTCAAACTTTTATTTTGCATTTTTTGATATTTTTTTAGCATTTTTCGGTCATTTTGTTTGGTTTAAATGCATATTTGTACATTATATATATAATTTGACGTAATATTTTCCATGTACAAAAATATTCTCTCGGACAATATAGACGATCGTTGGTATATAATAAACAAATATATACAATATTATATATATAACAATAATAAACAATTATATACAAACAATATATTATAATTGTTCAATGCAATGCTCAAAATTTTAAAGCTAAAATAGTTTAACATAAAATTCAACATAATTTTAAATTTATATTATGATATGTTTAGAATGAATAATGCAGCTCCTAATACCAGTCAATACCATCATCAGCACTCTGCACAAGTTAGATTTAATCAATTTTTTTTTCTGTAATAAAATAAATTATAAATTAGGTATTCAATAAAACAATACATTTTTAAACAAAATTTCTAGGTTATTTTTGTGGTAAAATGCATTTTTAAGGGCATTTTTGGCTATTTTTTAGAGCATTTTTTAATGGTTTTTGGTGCATTTGAATCCGGACCCTAGTGATCACAAATCGAATATAAATAATAAAAGTAATATCTTCCTTGAACTATTAACAAAATAGAAAATTACCCTATAATAATTAGTACCTAATTATATGTAAATTCAAATTAACGATTACTAATGTTGCTCACTTATATCAATCTGTTTTAAAGAATACCACTGAAGTCGAATTCCGAATATAATTTAAGAGTTTAAAATTAACAAATAAAAATATTGTGTAAAATAATACTTTTAAAAACTCGAAACAACAGATTACTTAAAAGAACTAAACATGCTAAAGTTTGAAAAAATGCTCAAATTAAGAAATGAATGCATATTACATGTTTATTTTATTCATTAACGAACATTCAATGATTATTAAATAATGTGTGGTAATTGGGCGAGTATATGAAACCGATAAAACAAAAATTCACAGCCAAGTAGTATATATTTTATTGGCGTCGCTATAGGAATTGTTACTTATTTTATTTCAAGCGAGACCATCTTCTATAAAAATCGGGAAAACAATATGGAAGAATGATAAAAACGGGGAAATAAATATAGGAAAATAATAATATAATAATATAAATTATAATTATTAATATAGAGATCCCAGACGTCCCGTATTTCAGTAAAGCGTCCCGGTGTCCTGACAAAATATTGGAAATGTCACTTTTGTCCTGTATTTTAAAATACCAGTCCCGTATGTCCCGTAATTCTTAAAATTCAATATGGATTATTCTCTTTACACAGAATTTAATTTAATTTTTAATCAATTATCAAAACTCAATATATTTTTAAAACCATTATTTATAAACACAGAATAATTAATAAATTTCATTTATTCTATGATTTAATCTTATTATTATATTTGTCGGTAAGAAATATATTAAATTATAAAATTATTTAATAATATAATATATATTGTTAAAATTTCGTAGAGTATATTAAGGAAAGTCAGTTAATAATATTAAGTTTTGCGTATTGTTTATGCTTTATGTTATTAATTTTAATATTACAATTATAATATATATGTTTTCTGTATATTTATTAAAAGTTTACAAAAAAAAAAGTCCCGTATTTTTTCAAATTAAATCTAGGATACCTAAATTAATGTAATACATATTATGTACCTATAAGAATTGAAAATAGTGAAAAATTAATTTAGTCGGAATTTAAAATTCAGAAAAACATAACACGTGAATGTAATAAAACGTGCAGGAGAAATATCGCACTGTTAAATAAAATGAGGGGGAGGGAAATATTGTATTATTCAATTTTTCGTATTTTTCATCATTAGATGGCGATAATAATAAATTCGTATTTTCTTTTATATAAAATAATTAATAATAAATAAATTTATAATTTTATTATAAATAATAAAATATTATAATTTTATAATTAATATAAAATTATTGCTCACACCGCATTTAGCAATAGTATTTATAGCGTCCAAAATAAAAATACGAATTTATCAATATTGGTTTTTACATGTAGTATTGTCGTGTAACAATGAATAATCGTATAGGTATACATAATTCGTGTATCTATTTCCACCAGTGGCGCCGAATACATGCACAAGGTGGTGCATTTGCACCATCTAAAATTGATGGGTGGGTACCTACTGGGTCAACATACTTTGAGGTTGCTGTTTCTGACATATATTGGGTTCGGGTTGTACATAAATGTTTTGTTTCGGTAGTATAATAAATTATTAAAAACCAATGGTTTAAGCCTTAAAGTGTAAACACTAACACAAACTAGAGCACTAACTACAAGGCAGTTGGTTGAGTCATCACGCGGGTCTTATATTAATTCTCCACACATGTAAAAGCATAAATAATTAATATAATTGTAAATTTAATGCTTGAAAGTGTTTATTATTATTGGTATGATTTAATAACATTTTTTTGGTATTGCATATAAATATCAAATTTAGGTCCTTATAGCTGGATTATTATTATTATATTACTTACTTATTACTTGGGAAATTAAAACCGCGTATTAAGCAGTATGGTGTAATGAGCAGATCTCGCCTGATACACTTTTAAAGCGTTTTAAACGGGATGCTAGGCAGAATAAATTAGAAAAAAATGTCATAGTGTTACATGCTATTTATTATGGGAGCTAAGCTAATAAGCTGAAGCATATTACACATGATTTTTCCAATGTTAAAAGACTTCCAGGTATTAGGGACCAGAAAAAAATCTGCGTATTAACAAGGTTTTACGTAAATGTAAAATAAATGTAACATATTTTATTTGGTATAATAATAAATTCGCATTTATTTTATTCAGGCAAAAATTTGCTTAGACACGCTATTTATCATTTTTTTACAATGATTAATAAACCTTATAGGAATTCTTATATCATTTTGAGAAGAAAGTCTAGTATTTATTGCTATACTATGTCCACTGAGAGAACGCAACTGGACGGCAACCAAAACTCGTCTATTGCTACACATTCCCACTACTATACCAGCCCGTGTGTCTCGTCACACCCCACCACTGGTCGTCGCGTGTTACTGGTAATAACGGAGCGGATTCATTGCCGTGCACAAGCGAGTTGCTTTTTCTCAATAGGCAGAGTATAGTTATATGATAAAATAATAAAAAACTGTTTATAAGACCTTTGAATAATTATTAAAATTATAATTTTAAATAAATGGTCATTTAAATTGAACAATATAAATTATTAATATGAAACACATAGGCGGTAATAATTAAATTATTAAATTAAAACAGGTTTCTACCATACAATATTATACATAATTAAAAAAAAAAAGCTAAACAAGAATTAATAATAACAAATCAGAATACACGTATAAAATTATTTTATACACGATGTCCCTTTTTATATTTGTCACAGGTCGGTATCAAAATTCTGTTTCCAACCATATCTTCAAATTTGATTGGATGTTCCATCATAGTGACATCTAAAAGAAATGCTCTATTAATTTAATAAAACTGTAGTGAAAGTATTTAATACGCTTAGAATACTCATACCAATTATAGTGTTATGCATAATCAAATTTTAAAAGTTTATTCTCTTGAATTACAGCCTTCAAAATTGTAACTCAGCATATATATATTCACGTAATTTATATTTTTAATACTAATATAAAGTGGCAGTGTCATTTTATGATCTTCCACCGCATTACTGTATTTAAAACAAACTTGAATTACTAAATTATCAAAGTAAGAATATAATTTTTGAAATTTAATTAATACCATTAATTATATTAATTGTTGTGAAACGGCTAATTGCGATTTTTCTTTAATTCACACTGTCAAACATTTCATGTGGTATGCAATTGTATGGTTCGTCTTTAGATGATAATTTTGTGTTTAATGTAAATAACAGATTTTTTTTGTACAGTTGATCTAAAATAAATAAGAATTAAATATTAGATATGTTAATATGGTTTTTATACCGTAAATTCTATATATTTTGAAATTAAAAAAAAAAAGTTGTTAATGAGTCATTAACCAATTCATCCAGAGCAGTGACCACCGACCTTTCGGACCTCACAGACTACAAAGTTCGTAATTTAAAATTCTGCGGTTCACTTATACCAAATTTAAAAACAAAAAAAATTTTATAAAACAATAATTGCTTATTTATTTAATCATCTTTTATTTATTTATATAACTGTTATACATCACAATTATATAACGAGCTCCCGGTGAAAGGTTAATAAAATAAAATTACAAATAATGTTCGAATTTTTCTGTCGACCACCAATTGGCGACCGCTGATCCAGAGTATTTGTATGACTATTTTAAATTTTTATATAGGTACATTTTCAATAATTGAAATCAAACTTAAAAGTCATTACTTTGGGAAAATAATTTATAAGTATAATTTTCTTTAATAGTATTATAATTTTATTCACTGGTCACAGACTTCGTATTTTGATTTTATTAAGTGTTGATAATGTATACACCAAATTATATAGTATTTTGTGGAAAGCTTTTTCTGAGGAAGAAAATATTTCTCAAATAAGATTTCTTTTATATGTTAAGTATAATCTTACAACAATATTACTCAATTTTAAACATTTCCCTTCGTCCTTTTTATTTTTACAAGCAATTAAAACTTTATTATATAACATTTTGAACTTTGTTTACAATTCTACATTTCTACTGGGGAAACTCCAAAAATTACCAAGTAAAATTATAGAAGTAGCGCAATTATCATGATTTTTCCCTATTTTATTGTGTAACGACTTTATAGGTCTGAATTGAGTTTAAAACACATACATTTATACGAGTTTTATTTAAATCTCCAAATTTAAACTTATACCATCAATTGTACTAGTGTAATGCTAGGTACTGTACTTTTTGGAGTTTCTTCATCGTGTTGTAATAGTAGAAATTGTGTACAAAATTAAAAAATATACACATAACCACTCTGGATAATTCGACAACCATAACTGCATTTAATACCATCAACAAATAGATTTTTACTTAGTTGAATAGTTCTCAGGTTGAATATTTATTTAGTTATTGGCCATTTGTTGTTGTGAAACTGGAGTTGTAGATTTCAATTTTTTAATATTATTAGATTGATCTGCAAAAAAAAAAAAACCAATTTAATAAGAAATGTATGTAAATTTAAACATAACAGAACGTACCAAGAGATTTTTATAGCATATTGATCATTGATGGTGAATGACAATCTGAATCCGAGTCATTCGTTTGCCAAGTATTCTGTTCCTCTTTTTGTTTTCCATGTTCTCGATTCTCAGTATTAGATCTTTCAACATAATAACATAATTATCATCAAAGAAATATGGTGACTCGGCGCTATCTTCGTTATATATGCCTATAAATATAATAATTAATAAAATTAGAAAGTATTGATAAATCTTGCACATTATTGTATATACCAAAATTTGTTTAAATTTCACGTAAATATTGAAACCGTGTGTATTGGCAAGTCGTTCAAAACCATTAATTTCACCATTTTTGTACCTTTAAATTTCCGTGATGGCCAATAACAAAAACAAATATATTTCTTTACTATTGTGTTGTTCGGAATTAATCATTTTGCCAATATTGTGGTCCGACACTTCGAAACCGTTACGTGTTCCATCTTCAGTGTGTAGTAACTGCCGTGACTACACAGAACGGTCCGCTTGTTTCTGACTGCAATTTATGCGCCTCCCATCCTGTTTCATCTTACTTAACGGATAATGAACCATTTGAAATAAATCCAAACATTTTTCCGTCATTACTATTTTATTAATTTTTTTCTCGTAGAAATTGCCATAATATTGGATTTAACGCGCGCGCGTTATCCGACAAATTATTGGTATATTTCTTGTCAGAATTCACACAGTAAACCAGTAACCAATAACGTTGTCGAAATATTATGAAAATCGGAGAGAGAAAAACTACACTACAACAGACCCATAATAATCGACTACTAAAGCATTACTTTATACGGTTTATGCGGACCGTAAAAACAGAAACGTATATCGTTCACAAAAGAACAAAATATTTTTATTGATAATTTTATAGAAGAAAAGGCTGCATAAGACGCATTAATTCGCAAAAACATTTTATTAATATTAAATAACAAAAACAACAAGTACCTATAAACAGTAGGTTTTCGCAATCAAAAATCGCGTTTCGCGTGCTAACGCCGATTTCCGTGTTCCCCATGCGAACGACCGCGGTGTTCGTCATCGCGTCCGATTATGCTTTTTCCTACGTCACCGTAGACGTTCGTATAAATGACGTTTTTTTTTTTTTTTTTTATAATACGTCTGTGGCACAGATTAGATGAATATTCATCTAATCTGTGTCTGTGGTACGTACCACGAATTTTAAGATTCGTCTCAGTTCGCGGTACGCGCCCATTATTGAACCGTAGATTACACGGATTTTGAACTCTGTACGATAGATGGAGTTCAATGTACGCATTACACTGTTCCCGGATCGGCCGCACTGAGCTAATTTTTCAAAACGGTGAATTATTTCCCCACACGTTTGCTGTCAAAGGCCTTACGCCCGATAATCGGTGTGCGGGATGCGGGTGAACGCTGCGGGTTTGTGTGACTATAGTTGTGCAGTGACGCCGATTCTCCAGTACGAAACGCTGTTCCAATAAAAATCTTTAGAAAAATAAAAACAAATATTTACCGCCTCGGAATGGATTGTAAATCGTCAATTAATAATACAATAGTAATAAACAACTATTGAAAAAACGAGAGTACGTTCGTCATTGTCATCGGTCAAAATCACGAATCAAGATAGACTTTCTTTCTTTCTTTCTTAATCCGTGGTCAAAATTCAATGACAGCGTCGTATTATTGTACCGGGGGAAAAAAAAAAAAAGTAATGTTGCCCAACTTGGTTTAGTGTGTGCACACACGCTGGTGAAATGTAAACAACACGTGCAACGCGACAAACCTCGTGAACCTCGGGAACTGCTGCAGTATAGTGTGTTGTTGTGCAGCCATTTTGCGTGTTTATTCGGTGGCGATAGTAGGCGGTATCGTCGTGCACCGCCACTACACCGTTCGTGCACCGTCGTCGGACTACGGCCACTAGAACGGACCGTAGAAAAATAAACGGACGCGTTTGTGAACCCTGTGACGTAATTTTTTTTTTTTCTGTTTTTTTCGGACGTTTGTCTTTTCCACCGTTTTGCTGCCGAGTCGTCGGTGGGTTTCATTTTTTTTTTTTAACGTGTTGATTGTGGTCGTACGCGTGTGTTTGTACATTTTGTTCGTTGTCGTTTCCCCCTCCTCCCTCTTCCGCACGTCGCTCGTTTGGTGAAGAATTTTGTTCGTCGTCGTCGTCGTCGTTTCTCCGGTCGCCGTCATTTGCTGGATGTC
This sequence comes from Slavum lentiscoides, assembly GCA_032441835.1. Taxonomy (NCBI): domain Eukaryota; kingdom Metazoa; phylum Arthropoda; class Insecta; order Hemiptera; family Aphididae; genus Slavum; species Slavum lentiscoides. The sequence continues at coordinate 25,227 of JAIVES010000029.1, forward strand.
GTTTAACGCGAAAAAGTATATTTTCAACAATAAAACTGTTTTGCTTGGTTTTTTTTTTTTTACTCGACCGGTTTGTTGTCGGCGCTCGGTCGTGTAAATACCGTCAATTGCAGTACATATTAATTTTAGTTTAGACGAGTTACCACCACGTCGGATTTACGATCGTACGGAACGATATATGCACTTGCAAAGTACTACCCTGCTTGTGTTTTTGTGGACTTATTTTCTCTCCGTTATAAGTATACGTATGTCGCAATAGTAATAATAATAATAATTTGTCTACCCGTTTTAAACGCCGTAGTATTTTATTCACAATTTTTGATATTATCGTAATACATTTTTATACAGTTTTGTACGTATAATTCATGTTGTGAATATAGGTGTTTTTTTTTTGTTATAATACTACGTTAGTCGATCGCGTTATACGATTGTAGATTAGATAAAAAAAAAATTTTTTGGACAAGCGAGTCGCATATGGGGCTAAGAGGTGGGTCCGACTTTTACGCGCGGATCTTTATTTATTTCGGATTATTTTTAATAATCTGTTTATTTGTCCCTATTAAATTAGTATAGGTGTGTGTGTGTGTGTGTGTGTGTGTGTGTGTGTGTGTGTGTGTGTGTGTGTGTGTGTGTGTGTGTGTGTGTGTGTGTGTGTGTGTGTGTGTGTGTGTGTGTGTGTGTGTGTGTGTGTGTGTGTGTGTGTGTGTGTGTGTGTGTGTGTGTGTGTGTGTGTGTGTGTGTGTGTGTGTGTGTGTGTGTGTGTGTGTGTGTGTGTGTGTGTGTGTGTGTGTGTGTGTGTGTGAAACTATTCTCTGGTTTTGTAATAAATTGTCTGTGTTGGCGCAAATGGCTCTTTCCCAAAATTATTTTTTCTGCTTTTGCGAACGTTATAATTAAAACCTTTGTAACTCAAATGCTCGTTTGCATTTCTTTGTGACAAACTTTCGTATTTCCATTTATAGGCGCCTCTCGAGTGATCGTATTAGCCCCAACATTAGGCGCACGATATACTCATCGATGATATTCCTCGCTCTGATAAAATCTATTTTGGCTTCCGGTTTGGTTTTGGTTTTCGGTTATTTTGAAAAGACACTTAAGTCCACATTTTGTCATCTATCATTTTATGAAAAAACCTTTAAACCTTTCACAACTTTTTTTGTTTTTAATTTGTATTTATGTATTATTTTCTGTTTAACAGAAAGAAAAATACAGTTAAAAATTGCAAACACATAATGATATTTTATCCCTATTCTACTTTTATTTAAAAAAACAAACTTGTCTCGAGATTGAAACTTTGGTATGTTTTATTAACTTTGAATTGTATTTAAAATTTTTGAGTAAATATCAAACTTAAAATAACCAATTTTTTTTTTTTTATGTAACGTATAAAACGTTTTTTATGCGTATATCCTCATTCCTGTTCTAACATATCTGAACGAGCTACAATACCACTTGTACCAGTTCTCCAATGCTATTTAATAATACGCTTGTTCCACATCAGATTGTCACCTGGAATAAAAATAAAAACTCTAATTGGAAAATGTCTTTAATTTTTCTTGATTATCCTTTTTAAAACTCAGGAATTACATAACTTTTTCTGAAGATCTATTAAACTATACTATAGTCAATATCTACAATGCTATGAAACCAAATGATGAGAAATCAAAAGATTTTAATAATTATTTTGAGAAAAATTTTATTTCACCAGAATGTAAATTTCCACCATTAATGTGGACCGAATTTTTATTCTGTCTGTTTTATATTGTACCATTAATACAATAACAACCCTAGTTCTTAAATCTATGAAAGTAGGGAGATTTAAAAAATGTATACCTATATTTAGTATTTGTTTTATTAAATTGTGCATGCATTTCAGCTTGTACATTCCTATTCTTTTTCGCATACAACTGATCCATTGTATTGTATTAGTCAATAAAAGAATGTAAATTTTTTTGAGTTGCAAATAGTATTAAAATATTGTAAGTACCTATATTGTGTGATTGAGTTTTATTGGATGATAAAAAACCTACTTTATTATTTGTTACCATATTTATTACATAATTTTATTTTTCTGATTAACAGGATAAATATCGGCAATTCTTCAGTTCAATATATAGAGCTCATCAGTAATTTTTAAACAGGTAAACGCTTACAATTCTTTTAAGATATCTGTCATTAAAAATGTGTAAATAATCTATATAATATATATATAGTATAATCTATACTTACTTTATTTGTTAACTTTTCGGCAGCGTTTGTTTGACAATGCCAATTCTAAGTATTGCTACATAATATACGCCAAATTAATTACAATGGATATTTTATTTTTGGACCATTGTATTGTTAACACTAATAAAATTCATCATAAGTGTTAACATTTTGGTGTATGTATATAATATGTATAAAATAAACTATGTATACAAATTTTTGTATCATGTGTTCATAATCTCGATTGTCTGGCCACTATACACAGACACAGCTGTGTTTATGTGATAAAAGAATAAAAAAAAATGTATCGAATTATACCTAATAATATTATTAATTAATAAGAAATTATTTATAATACAATTTAAAATAATAATTGTTCAATTTTAATATGGTTTTATATACATAAAGTGAAAGTAATTTGTGTAAATCAAAAAAAAAATGTGTTTGGAGAATATTACTCGCGTTTTGCTAGCCTTATTATTATAGTTTATTTATTCATTAACGTCAAACGGCGATTTTTTAAGTAAATAAAGGAATTAACATTATAAAATTTAGATAATAACAACTTGAGAACAATGAAACTAAAATTAACTTAAAATCCTTATAGTTTAGTCTGAAATATGATGGTTGTGCAACAAATGGTTAGTTCCATAAGAAATTGAAAGAGATGGAACTAGAAAAATTTAATGGATTTTAGAATGGTAGAAAGAAACATTGATTCTATGGTTATTAAAATGCCCTTGGGACATCCAAAGCAGCCTTTGAGAATAAATGAAATATACATCAGTTCTAAAAATAATTAAAATTGTTTTGATAGTTTTATCTTATAATACGAAATACTTCTTACATGTTATTATTTTCTATTAGTAATAATAATTTTTTTTTTTTATCATAAATTAAAACTTTATTTTAATTTCATTACAGGTTTACCGATATCAACACAACAGTTAACTTAATTAATTTTGTGAATTGAAGTATAATATTAAGATGAGTGAACCAGCTTCAGGAGATAATATATTACACACTTGTAATATATGCAAAGAAACATATGATACTTTAGCTAATTTTACTGAACATAATAAAATACATGTAAATGTGGAAAAAGAAACAGATAAAACAGAAAAGAAAACAAAGAAAACGCGACGCAGGAAGAAAAAACAAAATAAGTTTTGTAATATTTGTCGTAAAACTTTCGCTTCTGCTGGATCGTGTTATGTTCATATGAAGAATTATCATGGTGAGTCAACTACATATGAATATGTTCCATTTAAAAAAAGTTTGCCTACTTCAACACCTAAAGATATTGAAAAAACAAATCAAAATGTATGTAAGGTAGTTAGTATTGAAGATATTTTTATCGAATTTGAAAATGAATTACCACTTGAATTGAGATGTGATAAACGTAGATGTATTATGTGTGGTACAGTTTTTAAAGACATGAAAGATTATGTAAATCATGAGAAAATTCATTATCAGGTAGAAGTGCAAAATCCGATGGATGAAATTACTACTTTAAATGCTGATAATAATGCTGCATTGGATACAATAATATGCAGTATGTGTCAGCGCTTATTTGCTACAAATGTAGATTACGAAGAGCATAAGAAGAATATAAATTGTCAATCTATAGAGCAGACGGCACCTATAGTTGATGGAGCAAATATACCAAAGGAACAACAAAAAGAGGTAGACAAAATTGTAAATGATCTGCCTAAAGTAATTGTTGTTCAAAATTCTAAAGGGGTACAAAACGATGAACATATTAATGCTTGTAAAGAATTGTACATTGTTAAAGAACACTTTTACTGTAACATTTGTAAACAAACTTGTGATAAACCTGAACACTTAGAAATAAATCAGTGGTGGACTCCGCCGCCAAACTTGCATCAATTTACATGCACTGTTTGTTTACAAACATTTTCTGACAAAAATTCATGGAAATTACACGAGGCTGAACATGTTAAAACAAATATATGAATGTAAATGCATATAATGTTTGAATGTAAAAATATATCTTATTATATTATTATTACTTTAACGTCAGGTTACATTAAACTTAAAATGGATCTTTAAACACACAGATAATGGTCCATTAAGTTTTTTTTTCGACTGTCATAAATGTGTGAAAACTGATAATATAATAGTTTTATATTATTTATTGAAGTAAATAAATTATAATAAATAATTTTTTTAAACTATAATTATAATTATTGAATATTACATAATTATGTGTATATTGTCATATTTTTTACATGACAGAAAATACATTTGTATGTGCAGTACAAAGCAAAAATGAAGCGTCAATTCAGTTTAAGTTATGATTCTTTAGTAATTTAGGATACTATCACATTTTATATTATAAATATATATTAATAAATATACATATAATATGTACAATTTATATTATATCAATATTAATATTTTGATTTAACTCCAATCAATTTCAGATATGTGTGTATGACATTGCTGTATATATTATCATAACGGGGCCGAGGTGAAGTATATTATCCACGGCTAATCACTAAAGTCACTGGTCCCACAGTTATAAATGAAAAAAAATTTATGATACGAATTTTAGTGTATGTAAACAGAGGTCGTAATGTTTCAACAATCAACATAGGTGTACGCAGATAATTTTGACAGGTATTGTAACTCTCTCCTAACCTAACTGTGATACTGTCTTATAAACGAGTTATTTAAATAGTAAATTGTATTTTCTTTCAATTTTTTTTATTTTTATATTTATTCATTACTGTGTCATACATTATACGTGTAATATATATAACAGAAATTTACAAACGAAAATAAACATTCTATACACCATACTTGTAATTTAGAAACGTTACAACACTTAATATAATAACTAACAGCCAACAGATATAAATTGAATTAACCGTTTTCATTATTTTTTTACTTCTGTGAGATCTCAATTAATCTTGACGAGTAATGTATTCTTTTATACGTTCTTATTGTTATTCCATTTACTACATTCGATTTATCGATATGACGATATATATCTTTTACATATTTCAGTGACATCAACACTAGGTTTTTAACAATATCTGTTTTTTACTAAAAGTAAGCGCAGAAGTAGTTTATTCTCATTCTAAGGCCTTTGCTCAAAATGTACATAAAATAGATTTTTTTTATATAACCTATCACAAACACTGTCATAGAAAATGAGGTTCGCCGATTTCCCATCTATTAAACGTTCACATTTTGTTTCAGTTACAGATGTATAAAATATAACTACATTAAATTAATTATTAATATAATATTATTTATATTCATGTGGGAACCAATTTCTAGCCGTCCAGATAGGTAATCTAGATTATTAATGTTTTTCACATATACACGAAAGTGCTGCAACTAAATTGAGAATAACTAGTTCTAGTACAAAGAAAAAAACAATTTTAACTACTGAAATAGGAAAACTGAACAAATGAAAAGGAAATTTTATTTTTACCAGTTTTACAACTTTTGGCGGGAATATTTAAATGTGTTTGTTTCATAACCTCAAATAAGTGTAACTATCAGCGCTGTGCTGTGAGTGAAGTTGGAACTAAAATCGAATCGTATCTCGTGCTCTGTAGAATTCTGTGGCGGTACTGTTAGATAAGTGAAATCAGCAAAGCAATTATTCGTTTGTATTTTGTTTTAGCTTTGTTATTTAAGAAAACGAATGAACGAAAATTCCTTAGTTTGACGTAAACGCAGTACTTTTTTTATATATAATTGAATCGAAAAAAGAATATAGTTTTATTTGAAAATAATATGGTTCACGTCTCCAAAGGAACATTGATTACATGGTAAGTCGACATATGTTGTAATAATATTATCGTATTGTTACAAGTTATTCTAAATAATCCAAGTTTTCTGGTATCCCAAACTGTTTGTTGATGACGTCGTCTTCTAAGTAGAACTTTTTTCTACACCACGATTTCACCGAAAATATGTTGTCCGTCCAGCGGTTTCCTCCTTCTTTGGCCACCTGTTTAACACAAGATGAGAACACGTTAACCGTTGCATACATTCTATTAACACAAAATATAATCCACTATTGGTTTACATACTATAATGCTTTTCTTCATGTGCTCGTACTCAGCTGAACTGAAGTCGTTGATTTTTTTTAATTCATTGTCTAACAGTGATTTTTCTTTTTCGAGAGCTTCAAGTTTATTTAACAGTGCTTGCCTTTCATCGGTAATCTCTTTTTCTATTTTTTCTTTCTTGATGATTTCTAAGTTTTTATTTAGTTTAGTTTCGTATTCTTCTAATTTTGATTTTGCGTTATCTAACGCAGTTTTCTTGGCAATTTTTGATTTACTATAAATTTTAAAATACATGTTTTGTGTATTGCTTGTAAATTGTAATAGTGTAATAAGTAATTACCCAGGAAAAGACCAAAAATACACCGATGTTCCTATTTTGTCACTGTCAACTAATCCGTCGTCAACCAAATTTTGAATAACATCTTTTACTGATTGCGCAACAATTTGTTTTTCTTTTGGTGCAATTTTCTCCAACTCCTAGAAAATTACAATTCATTCATATAAATGTTGTAGTAAATATGCAATCAGATTTACAATAACTAAATGAAATACAATTGTTCCCCTTGATGTGGTTTTATTATTCTTAATAACATTCAAAAAATTCAAAAAACATTCAAAAAATTTATACTTCTTATTGTAATTAATAATTCAAACATTTTTACTGAATAATTAAGTGCCTACTATCATAATTATTAATATATATATATATATATATATATCAGTGGCATAGCTAGGGGCTGATGGGGCTGCAGCCCCCCAAAAAAAAAAAAAATAATCAATTTTTTAGTAGGTGCCGTCTATAAATATTAATTATTAACATATAAATTAATATTAATTATCAGCCTCAGCCCCCCAAATAAAAATCCTGGCTACGCCACTGATATATATATGATATATATATATATATACAGTACTTCCTTCTTAACACAAATTATTGAATAACGCAAACCGGTTTTCCAGTCCCAAGAAAGACTCTATACTTTAAGATAGGTTTTTTTTTTATTTCCTCAGTTTACATGTATTTTTTGGTTAACACGAACAAATTTTTGGGAACCCTATTGTCATTTTGTTGATTAGCACACACAGAATACTATCAATGTAATAATGTAAAATAACCTCTATGTATGTATATATATTATATGCATAACAAAAGTTGGTATGTATATGTAATTGCTAGTGTAAGCTCCTTTGATAATGCGAATTCGTTTATATACGTAATTCGTTTACCGCAAACGAATTTGTGTTAAACGTATCGGTTTACACACTTTTAGTACGAACATGTCATTTTGTGGTCCAGTCAAGTTTGTGTTAACGAGGAGTACTGGTATATATACACCTACATACATACATATACATATATATATATATTTATTTATTTATATAATTTACTTTAAGTTGATAGAAATCTTTCTTTTCGTGAAATAAATCTAACATCCTGATTCGCTTTTCTTCTGCGCTGACTTGTTTTCTTTTAGACATTTTTCTTTAAATTCTAGAACATAATAACATATAATAATTAATAAATCAAACTTTGTTTTTAGTGATCAGTCAATGAAACAGTTTTTATTGCAATTGGACCAGACTAATGCGCTTGGAAAAAAATTCATACTACAAGAACTTGATGATGAACATTTATTTGTGTCGTCTGATGTATTGGAGACTTTAGAAGATCGTGTTGATGAATTAATGGACCAACATACTTTCACTCAAAATTAAATTCGTTTTTTAATTATTATTACTTATAATTTTAATAACATGACTTCTAAGACAGGAATGGGTAGGGAATCAGTGAGGATAAAAGATGCAGATAAGAAAAAAGTACTTGATACGGCAACCAGAAATCGAAGAGCACGTCGTGCTCTCGAAAGCTTGGAAATGGACAACTATCAGCAAGACCCACATGCTGACATTGTACTGAATAAAAAAGCTCCTAAATTTTTAGATACCATAGAGGCTAAAGGAGGAAGACGTAAAAAGGAAAAGAGTGCCGAGTACTACAAACAAAAGTAATTATCTAAAAATTGATTGATAACAATTTATATAATGTATATAATTGTGAATATGTAAAAGTGTATTTTTTAACTGTATTTAATTTTATATTAGATTTCGTAGGACGTTTGAACAGTTGATTGAAGCTGATCAATTCAACAATCGCGATCCACCTAACTATATTACGATAGAAGCACCTTCGTCGAATTTGCCACGCCGCGTATTTTGTGCTGTTTGTGGATTCAAAAGTTCATACACATGTACAACGTGTGGTGCAAAATATTGTAGCATTTCATGTTTGGATACACACCAGGCAACACGTTGTCTTAAATGGGCTGTATAAAATACTGAAATTGTAATTAATAAGATTTCTTTTCTACTTGTATTTTCATTTTATATAATCTAAATCATAAAATATAATTGATACTTATTTTTTTTCTTCTTAAATTTAAATGTTTATAAAAGTATAATAATAAATTGTAATTACTTAAAAGTTATAACCTCTCGTTTTGTGTCTCTAAAGTTTCATTAACTAATAATTAAGTTAGTGGCATATAATATGTTGTAAATAGTGATGCACACCTACCACTCAGTAAACATTATTTTTACTCGCACAAAGTACAAAATATATCCACTTTCTTATAAGAGTTAATGCAGTTACGTTACCTATAGTGTATATACTTGTATAGTGTATTACCTATAGATAATATGTCTTAACACCGCTAATTGAATCAATGCATAAACAGCCTATCATTAATGAAACTCCTGTTGTTTAAAGACTATGAGTTTTGGCGACTTACTGATATAATTAAAGAAAAAACTAAAAAAACCCGATTATTAATGTTAAATTTGAGTAAATGTGAGTCCTGCTACTACCATAGGGTCCATTTATTAAATTATACAATTACTTTTGATATATTATAGCATTAATACGATTTTGTATTTTGTTTTTATAAAAAATTTAATAAATTTGTATTATAAGTGTTACCTTTATTATTATTATTTTTTTATCAATAAATACTAAACAAAATATAAAGTCGTATCAAAAACAATTTGATTAGATGACTATATTCGATTATATTGATTTACATTTATGTCATGTATTTCAAAATCTGCAGAAATAAATATACAATGTACAAGTATAACGATTAAAATAAGTACAACAAATTTATTTTTAAAAATTTCAATTGAAAATATTTTTGTATTGTATCACAATACTTCTAATAAAATTAGATGGGCAGAGCATGACACAGGTGATCAATGTTACATTATTATATATAATTAAGTTTGAAAAATAAAAACAAATTAAAAAGCTAATATTCATAATACATATCACTAGAATTAGTTTTACAACTATGATAATTTTTGATAAAATATAAGTTTTTGGAATACTAAAAAAAAAAAAAAAAAACTTTATATTACACAATTGCAGTCGATACTTTATTTTTAAAACCTTTATTAGGCGCTCAAGTCGTGTACATGGTTGGCCGGTTTATTTTGTATGCGTTATTAAAATAAAAATATGAACAATACAATTCTACTAAATAATTAAATTAAGTTAAACTTGTTGCACAGTTTGAATTAACATTCTTATACTTTTAAATATTATATTTTCATTGACTTCGTTAGAAGCTGATATCTTCAAATCGGATTCTGGTAATTTGGTATTAACTTTGGTACCACTATTTGTAGGTGTCTCTGAATCGGTGTTAGGTCCGGAATACGGTTTATTATTTATTTTAGATATTAAATCATCGACAAGATACGTCAGACGTCTTAATTCAGCACTATGCTGTTCAGTCATTAAGTCCAAATCCCTTATGGCGTTATTTAAATCCTCTTGTTCTTGTAAACGTATTTCTTCTTTGGCTTGTTCTTTACGTACCTGTCTATTATATTCCAACAATAATAATACAGCAGCGACAACAAATATAATACCTTCACCTAATAAATTTGATCCAAGTTCGATGGCCATAGTTTCGCTCAAAGGTTTGACCTTGCCAGAAGTACCAAGATTCATGAAGTACATCTTCATTTTGACTTCACACCAATTGTAAAACTGAGCAGGCGGCATGCACACGTACGATCGAAACACAGGCGACTGTTTCGCACGTTCTTTAACAAAATTAGCAATTGGTTTACTTACTTGGCGCAAAAGTAATGCGCCGAGTTTTGCGGCAGGAAATGCGCCAAGTGCTACCATAATGGTTTTGAATATATGTATATTTTTTTATATTAAAATTCGAATTTATTCCCAAGACACAAGAATCAAACCGACATTGTTTTTAAATAAAAATAAAATCTGTTTGATAAGCGATATGTGTTATCAACAAATATGAAGTTAGTAAGGATAATATTACCGTTGATAAGAAATATATTTATTATCCATGAATACTGCAGCTGACAATTGCAAGCTGATTAAGAATTATTACAGATTAATAAAAAAATAATGAAATAAAATTTATAATGAAATTAATATAATAAAAAAGAAATAATAATAATACCCTGAACACATACGTATTTTATATTATAATTTGGAAAAGTAAAGTTTATTTGCTCTAAATTCATTTTTTTTTTTTTTAATTTTCTTTCTTGTAGACAAATATTTTTGTTAGAATTATTGTATTTGAAACGCTATTAAATTAAATATATAAGGTACCTATAAGAGCCAAAAATAATAAAACTGGACCATAATATGCAAGCTTGGTACTTCCAGGTATCACGCAAGAGCTTTCCTAGTATCTTTACAAATACAAGTACATTATTGTAATCCTAAACGAGTTTCCTCAATACAAAACTGTATAATGGTTTAGTTTTGTTCCTAAATAGGAATAAAGGTGCCACATCCCCATCCATAACGTTTTTTTTAAATCTGATTGTTTTATATCTCAGTTAAACTTAAAAATACAAACAATTTTTGAATATTTTCCCAGTGTTATTTCAATTTAAATATCACAAATTCGAATCATGAAATATTATAAGCTTTTTAAAAATGTGTATTAGAAGTTTGCTACAGTTATGGATGAGTTATTATGACAATGAATTTTTTTTGTGAAAATGAATTTAACGGGTTTTAATTGAACAACTTTCGATGGGAGATCAGTAAAAATGTTCTGCCTCCACTAAAAATCAATTTTTGGACATTTTATTTTATAGATAATTCAGATTCATTAGTCATTACTTATTATCTACTCCTTAATAATAATTAACAGTCATGATTATAAATTCTCAACGACTTTGTAAAGGGTAGTTAATGCTATTGATTTATTTTGTAACTTCAGAAATTAAATCCATGAAACATTATAAAATGTCACTGATATGTACATCCAGCCCTCCCTTGGCCCACCAATCACTTTGGAAAAATCTAAGCATGCTAACAGAGTCTACATAAGAGTTCCGAGGGAGTACCAAATTTGAATGAAGTTCCACATTGTTCCTAATTGGGAATCCGCAATGTATTCTTTAGGAATTTCAAAGGAGTGTTAGATTGATTATCAATATGTATATGTATTTATAATTTAGGTACTCTTTGTCATGATCGATGACAAATATTTTACATCATAGCGTATGAAAAAATTCTAAATACACTATTGGATTTAACATGAAAATTTTTTTTTTAATAAATTATATTTGACTTATATTATGTTTTGTATATAAATACCCAATTATGTATTATTGTGCAAGTACAGTTGCAATTACAATATACTTTGTAAGTATAATATACAACATACGTGTAACTCCAATTAAAATTTTTACAATACTATTTTTAAAATCCGATTTGATTTATTTTGTAAATAAATAAAGTAACTTTTAAAACCCTTATAGATATTATATAGCCTAACAATAAATATATTTATTAATAATACATCATATTATGTAGACAATAAGACTATTCCATAACAGTAAAATACCATAGTCCATAGATATATTCTGAAGTAAGCACTAAATTAGATGTAGACACTTTTAAGTTACGATATATTAGATAGACGTTACTCAATAGGTATATTACATAATAGTATGTTGATTTTGTAAACATAATAATTAATATCTATTTAAATATTTTTAAGTAAAAATTATTCTTATTAAATATATATTATGTATACTTACATTAATAGCACTTGTATGGTAGTTAAATGGCTTGTTTATTTTAAAAGTATTTATACTTAAATATATGGAATGGAGTTTTTGGAAAATTTATTAAAACAGTAAAATCCACACAACGACAAGGAGCAGAATATTAATTGTCACCTGTCGGATAAAACAATATTAACTACTCTAATATTGTAAATTGTATTATTTGTATGGATTTATTTATATGGTACTGATAATATTACGCGCCAAAATTGAAACTGATATTGCCCAATGTTTAAATCATGGCTAAATATCTAGATCCCTCACTTTTCTATGATCTAGATATTGTGGTTTAAATGATTATAAAAAAAAAGGACCTTTTGTTTCAAATATTACCATTTGGTCGAATTACATGTAATCCAAATAGCTTTTGTTCCGTATGATTTATCTTCCATTGATTATTTGTTCCAATAACGATCTTAAAAATATTTTGTGATGTCTGTTATCAATTAATTGTAAAAATTAAGTTTTTGTTCGTCATTCATTTCTTTTCCTCTAAGAATTACGAAAAACGTTATAAACAAGTAAGTAACAAAGCCAACTACATTATATAAATATAGTATACTATATTGTACTATTGTACGTTACTTATTGTACGTTACTTTATTGTACGTTACTTACAATCAGACCATCATGGTCAATTTCTGTCCCATTTCAAGTAACATGGTAGAAATAATTGATATTTCATGCAAGTTTGTCTTAATCAAGGCTGGGCAAGTTAACGATTTTCTTTAAACTGGTTAAATTAATTAAAAATAATCAAGTTAAAATTAAGCTATTTTTTTTCGTTAACTTTACAAGTCAAAAGTTTACTTTGAAAAAAAAGTAACTTGGTTAAAAGTTAAAATTTTCTGATTGTTAACAAAAAAATGAGAAAGCTACTAAGGTACAGAGCCTGAATTATATTATATAAAATAAAAACACTAATATATCTTGGTGCATATTATGATTTATAATATTTAGCTGAAATTTTTTCTAGATACAATTTAACTTGACTTGGATATTTTGTAAAAATTTAATATAAAGTTAACACGAGTTTTTAAAAAAAAGTAACTTTTCAAGTTACAAGTTAATTTAAAAAAAAAAACGCGTTAATTAACTTAATTTTAACTTTTAACACGTTAATGCTCAGCCTTGGTCTTAAGTAACTATTATTAAAATTGATTTTCATTAAGTAGTTTTGAATATGTATCTATTTTTATTGTTAAAGGTTTCCACTCGATGATAACGAGAGATAATGTAAATGGGTTCATGTTGTGTGCCGAAAGAAATTCAAACGTATTTCCGACTCGTATATATGCAGTTCACATTTCTTAGAATCGGATTATACCCCTCCTGTTACTGGAAAATCAGTAGTTAAAAAATTGCTGTTTTATCTGTTTCTCAATTTTCTAATCATTAAATGCCAAAAGTACAAGAAAGAAGACGCCTACAACAATAAACTGAAATTCAAGTAAGATTGTTTATAATTTTGCCAAATTAATCATATGACATATTTCAAACAAAATATTTTAACAAACCGTTCTCATATGTTCTTAATAGGGACGGTATACGCCGAGATAAAAAGATTTTACAACAGAAACTAATGAGAAGAGGTAAACGAGCAAGTATTATACAAGAAATGTTACATTTTTTTACATTATCAAATATCGTCGTCTCTTAAACGAGTCAAAATCAAAACTTCAAATTTGTAAATTATATGCTTATTAATTTTAATTGTATACTAAGAGTAGAAGGAATAGGAATAGGATTATGTGAATACGAATATAATGTTAACACGTTTGCTGCGGACGACACTTTGAGACGTCATTCGGTTCGTTTGCATATGCGTATAACGCCAACTCGCGTCATTTCTACCTAATTTTTCAATCGGTTTTAATTCGGGCAGCGTCAGGTTTTAATCTTATTGTTTTCGTCATCGTTGTTCAGTGTATATTACTGTATATTTCTGTGAAAGTCATACATTAAATTTTTTATTTTTAGACCTACAATAACATTTAAATGGGGAATACTTTTATGTTGTTATTTCATTGAAACCTAGAATTATTTTATCACTCCTTCGTGTGCAGTTAACAGTGAAGTACGTAATTCAAATTTTCTTTATTTGATTACACGTATATAAAAATATTTTTTTTAGTATTGTATTCTTTCTCGTAATTTAAAAAAATGAGTATTGACTTAAATGAACCTGGTCCGTCCCGGCTAAAACGTATTTGTACGTATTTGTATATGCTTGTCAAGTTGTACAAAAATGTATTTTAAAACTGATACCTATTATAATAAAGTATAAAGTATTTGAATGATTATTGTTATTATTTACATATATATTTTTATCATGATGCCAAATGGCGTCAATCAGCATCTGATTAAAAAATTATTCGGTGACACTGGTGACATAAAAAAAGAAGACGTATTTTTGACCAACACCAGGTTATGTGTATACTAAATTGATACGCAGTGAACGTGTTAATACACATATGTCAATATGTGACATTTAATATAATAAAATTAAAAAATTCACATATTAACCATAGCTATATTTATTGGCTATTAAATAATATTAGTTTAGTGAGGAAATGACATTTATTAATATTTTTATTTTTTGCTTTGGCAAGATAGGGCAAACGTATTTTAAGATGTTGCTTACAAATTAATGATACTATGTATTTAGATTTATGATTTTCAAGAAAACAATATAAGTAATTTACATTTTTAAATATATTATTACTCTATACATAGTTCTTAGCATAAACAGTAATTTTATAATTAACGCCTAATTTAAAAATGTATAATTATTTCTGAGACAATACTCCATTAGTTACTAATTAAATATGTGAATTAATAAAGATAAACTGAAATAAAATTTTAAAAAGAAGAAACTCTAAATTTTGTTCTCCTTGAAAACTAATTGTATGCCATACTTTTTTATAACAGGTTGATTTCACTTCTTTTATAAAATATAAAATGTTGAAAAATAACATATATGTTTGTAATATATTAAGTAATAGTTTTGACTTACAAGTTTAATTTGATAAAATGCTGAGTATGTGAAAGTATAAATCATTATTATAAATACAAATTAAAAAATTTGATTGTTGCGAAGGAAATGCAAACAATAAAAATTTCTTCCCGATTGATAGGGCTGAAGGTCTATGATTTAGACACACCTGTTGATAGTCCCTCTTACGATAACTACTGTCACTTCTGTTTACACAACGATACTTTCACGATAGCTTCTATCATAGGCATATTAACCATAGACATATAAAACAATGTTTTATATGTCTATGATATTAACTGAGTTAATTGGTTTATGGCTTCTATGGTATAGACTGTGAACTATCACGCGCTTAAGATCTTAGTCCGTGACTGAAAATAAATGGTTATTTATTTTTTTTAATTTTCTAACTACGAGCTAAATGTAAAAACTTAAGATATCGAGTTTGCGCATTATATATAATAAACTCCCAAATTTAGTAAAAGCTAATCCTAAATTTTGTAATGGAAAAATATTAATAAGTACAATAACTTAACATAGTGTCTATTGACTAAAATGTAAATGTGGATAATAAAGTTTATACAATGGTAAAGACATTATTAATTTGCTTAAAGATTATTTTTCCAGTACCTACTTAATTACTATAAAAAAAAAACATCAACCCCATTTGTAAAATTTAATTGAGACAAATAGACATTTTTAATGAACTATGGAATATTAGTTTTAAAACAGCAACAGGCCCAGATGCAATTTATCCTGTATTTTTTAAATAATTTTCATTCCTTACTCTATTACTTCTTTATTTTACTTTGGTATTTTTTCTAGATCGATGCACGTTTTCATTCCTATTTTCAAAAAAAGGTAATAAAAGTTTAATTAAGAGGATGTTACCCAATTTTACACTAAGAGAAAAGATATGGAAATTTGATATCCTAATTTGCTTACCTTGGCGCAAACTAGTTACATTTTAAATTTGAGAACAACGATAATAAATAATGATCATTATCTTAAATTCTTTGAAAAATGATTTTAAATGGTGCATGCAAGTTTATTATAGAATTGGATCTAAAAGAGTCTAGTGTTCATAAGTCCAAGATTTTTTTTTGATATTTTAGTTAGTTTAAATGAGGTTTAATTATTTTTGTATTATTCTTAACATCATGTAACATTTGTATGATGTAACTATCAAAAATTTGTAGAAACATTTTTTGAAATATAACAAAGTTACCAAAAATAATCAAAAGAAATCATTCAATATCAAAATATATATGAATACATAAATAGATTATAGTACCATACTATATACTATTATTTATTGTTCTATAATGGTCGAGGAAAAGTTAATTTATTTCCTCTAAATATAATCAAAGGTTCAATAGATAAAAGTTTCACTGTAAAACAAAGAAGTATATATTTCACCTATAAGTAAAACATTTCTATACGATACATTTTATTATTTGTTTAAAAAATGTGTTATATATTATAATTTATATATTTATATATAATATATAATATACACATGTATAACATATGTTTTACACAGATTAATGCTAGGCTGTATCTAAATTTTTTGTTGGGAGGAGGGTCCATAATATATTTTATAACTTTCCAATCTTTATTATACTGAATTGATATTTTAACATTTAATAATAATATAATATTGAAAATTTTTTTTTTGGGGGGTTCGGACCACATGGACACCCCAGATACGGCCTTGAATGATGCATAAAATTATTTGATTTTTATCTGATCTTGTTTGTTCCACTCACATATATCTTTTTACCTAACCATTTTCGCTGGACTGTTATAATTTGATTACATATTTTATATACATATTATGCTATTATTTATTTTTAAACTACCTATTCAAAATGTAAAATATAATTAATAGTTATGTAGGTTTATACAGTTCATACTTTGTCAGATAATTTGGAAACAATAAAAAGGTAATGCATGGTTTGTTGTTGTTAGAAATAAAAGAATTGTTTTACTGTTATTTAAAATTTTTGTTATTATGTGCTCTACATTGTATTTATTTATATTCGTAAGTTATTATCATAATTCATAATGTGTACTTTTAAGTATATAATGATGTTAATTGTTAGTGTACCTACCTATTTAATTATGTTAGATATTATACCTATAATAATAATTAGTGGTGGTCTATTGAACTCTAAAACATTTATCTTATCTAATGGCATACACTCTTCATTAAATTATGATGTTTATTGATGCACAGTGAATAATTTTCTAGTTGTTAAAGATGCGTTGTTAGGAAAAGGTTATGCACATATTTAATAAATATATTACAGTTGTAAAATATATGTATTACGTGATAATTTAAACACTGTTATAGATTTTATAAAAATTATTTCGCAAGTGTATGAGAACCAAGAATACTTTTAATAAAAATGTTAAGCAGTACTCAAAAATTTCGAAGATTTGTCAGTATCATTGGAAGTTGCCGATGTACAATACATGTCGCTAGCGTTACAAACGGATCTGTACTGAAATCCAATATTGATTCTAATTCAAAAGAATATCAGGTTGATTATTTTACATATACAATACTTTATAGTACCATAAATCACAATCGTAATAAAAAAAACTGTTAAATTACTAAACTCGAAAGAATGTAATCGGTTGGCCAGCAAAATAAATAAAATTGCCCATAAAGTTTTGCTAACTGCTTAATTGCGTTTTCTCATGGCACAGAGGACATAGTGTACTAGTATTAGATGCACATAAGACCTAATTTTATTTTATTTGCATTTTCCAACAGAGGATTTGATATAATAATACAATACCTAAATAATAAATAGGCAACAGTTGTAACTATTTTTACTAGAAGTACAAAACATACTAATTGTGGCACTAGTTAAGAAAAGCTTGTGTTAGAAAATTTTATTTTACCCCATGTTATTGCAGAAAAATCATATGGCAATGGAAACATTGGTGTACAATTTAAAAAAAGCTGTGAGCAATTCAATTTCTGGTGGTAATTCAAAAGATAAATCGAGACATATTTCCAAAGGGAAACTACTGGTACGTGATCGTATAGACTACCTTTTGGATTCAGGATCACCATTTCTAGAATTGTCTCAATTAGCTGGACATGATCTTTATGAAGAAACTGTTCCATGCGGTGGAATAGTTACTGGAATTGGACGTATTTCTGGGTAAAATGTTATAAATATAAATGTGTTTTTTTAAGGTTAATAACGTTTTGCGTCTGTAGAAAGGAATGTATGATTGTGGCTAATGACGCTACGGTTAAAGGTGGATCTTACTTTCCAATAACAGTAAAAAAACATTTAAGAGCTCAGGAAATAGCAAGTGAAAATAATTTACCTTGTGTTTATCTTGTTGATTCTGGCGGCGGTTATTTAAAGAAACAGGCAGAAATTTTTCCTGACAAAGAACATTTTGGCAGAATATTTTTCAATGAAGCCATCATGTCTTCAAAAAATATTACACAAGTTAGAATTTATTGAACTAATTTGTGATGTTCATACTTAGTGAGTCTGAATTTATTTATTTGAATATTTCAGATAGCAGTGGTGATGGGAAGCTGTACAGCAGGTGCTGCTTATTTGCCTGCAATGGCCGACGAAAGTGTAATTGTCAAAAAGACTGGAACCATTTTTCTTGCTGGCCCACCATTAGTAAAAGCTGCAACAGGAGAAATAGTGTCGGCAGAGGATTTGGGAGGTGCAACACTTCACTGCTCGTAAGAATATTCTATATTTGTACATTTTAATACAATAAGATTATTACAATACCATAAGCGTGCACACAGGGTAAAACAGCTGCACACCCTACAACAAATTCTATCTGCTTTAAATTTTTTATTTACAAATATTGTCATTTTTAATTTTAGATAAAATGTATCTTTTTCTTCTTTTTGCTTCTTTTTTCTTGCTTTTCCCTTATGTATTTGTTTATATTATAATGTGTATACTGATAACTCATTAATCATTATCTTGTATAACGTTAAATATAATTTTTAAAAAGGCTAGCGAGACGCGGATGTTGTGGATGTCACTTAATTAAAATTACTTAGATAAAGTTTTTGATTTTTATTATTACTATAAATGTGAATGCAATTTATCATGAATAAAAGAATCTAAGCAGAGCTTCAGTGTCATACACTTCGTTCGAAAATTTAGTCATTTTTTTTTTTTTTTTTTTAATTAAAAGAGATTTTGTGATACCACATTAAATCTAAAATTTAGTCATTATAAAAAATAATAATAATGACTTAAAATTGTCAAATTTTTTTTTGAATATAGTTGAAGTAACATAGAAACTATGTTGTATAAAATTGTCAGCTCTTAAAATAAAAAAATTACCCCTTTATGAATTAAATAGCTCAACGTCTAATAATTGATATAAATAACCCAAAATTGGAATACATTTTTTGACACACACACACACACACACACACACATATAGTAAAGTTACATATTCGATGTAAATTTCGAGACTCTGCGACTATTATTTTGTTAGTTTTATGTGCCGCGTTTATAAACTATTGAGAAAATAGTTTTTCTTTTAATTTTTGGGTCATTTTGAATTATGCATAAGGAAACTATTGAGAAAATCGGAAAACGTTTCAAATATCAACGAGATACAAATACAATTTGCTACCAGAATGTAACGCATGACGAGGTCATCCGAGCATTCTTTTTAATCTAAAATTTGTACACAGGAAAAATAAACATCGTTGTAAAATCAATAGCTTCCTGGCTTTGCTCAGAATCTAAAACGGCTATTTAAATTAAAATTACTTCTAATAATCTCCTTTTCATTATCAACGTAATGATGTCTAAAAATTATGTACTCATTTTTATTTATAATGAATAGGTAATGTATATCTTACTCAATTGTATAAATAGAAGAAAAGAGTTACTCAAACTAAAATTGTTCTGCACTGTACCCTGCGAAAAAGTCCTACATATGCCTATGTGTAATATCTACATACATATATGCTATTACAGTAGCATAGATAGGTTAATGTAATGGCAATTTATATGTGCATAATATTTAATGTAATACAGGAATCCTAAATTGGTGGTTACTGGTTAGTAGTAAAATCAAATTTATTTCTTATTAGAGTTTCTGGAGTTTCCGATCATTACGCTAATGATGATAATCATGCATTATACATCACTAAGAATATAATTGCAAATTTGAATAGCAATAAGAACAAACAAAACATAGAAAGTAATATTAATGTGCCAGATCCACCGTTGTATCCTGATGTAGAACTATATGGAATCGTTGGTGATAATTTAAAAAAAAACTATGATGTCAGAGAGGTATTTTTAATTTGTTCATTGGTTTTATTTTAAATATTTGTTTACAGTCTAATAAGTTACTTATTTAGGTTATTGCGAGAATAGTGGATGGATCTGTTTTTTCTGAATTTAAGAAAAATTATGGAGAAACATTGGTGACTGGATTCGCTAAAATATGCGGTTATTCTATTGGTATAATTGGCAACAATGGAGTTCTATTTTCAGAATCTGCATTAAAGGTATAGATACATTATTTTTAAGTTAAATACTTTATGTGTTACTTAAATTAATTGGTTCTTTAACTAGGAATAATGTTAAGAAAAATGTATATTTTTATGTAAGCTAATCATATGTAATTAAGTTGTTTAAAATGTTTGTACAGGGAACACATTTTATTGAGTTATGTTGTGAGCGAAATATTCCACTGCTGTTTTTGCAAAACATAACTGGTATATTTTACACTTTAACAATGTTCTGATTTCAAATTACATAATATGTTATTATTGAAAGTAATTTATTAATTTATAATTTTAAATTATCTACCTTAGGATTTATGGTTGGAAAAGATTCTGAAGCTGGTGGTATTGCAAAACATGGTGCTAAAATGGTTACAGCAGTGTCCTGTGCATCTGTCCCTAAAATAACTATTGTTATTGGTGGTTCTTATGGAGCTGGAAATTACGGAATGTGTGGACGAGCGTATGGGTATGTAATTATAACCAGTAAGGCAATAACTAATAACCGAGATCCAGATTTTTATGCATTTGCATATTTTTTTTAAACAGTTCAAAAAGTAGCTAGATAAGCTACAATTTTGAAATTATAGTCAATAGATTTAAATTACAAAGTTTTATTTCGCATATTTTTGCACATTTTGCCATTTTTTTTTATGTGTATTACGTATTTCTATAATTTACGATTTTTCATTGCATATAGATGGTTTTTAAATGCATATTATCATTGATTATAGAATATATATATTCTATAATCAATGATATTATTAATATTTTGGTTATATTTATTTAAAAATATTTAGTGTATTTTATTATTGCAAAGAATTTGTTTTTTTTTTAAATTTTATTTTAGTATATTATAATTATAAATAAATTGCCCCCACTTTTTGGAAATCTGGTATCAGTGCTTACTAATTGTAATGTGCATAGGTATTGAGTAGGTTTTCGTGAACATATGTGAATTTAAATAATAAAAATAAATGGAAATTTTTTTATATTTTTATTTTAAAGGGTATAATTCTAGAAAATAGAGCATAATAAATGCATATTTTATAGTGTATATTTCTAAGGTTTTTAGAGCATATAAATCTGGGCCTTACAGTAATCACAAACGACAAAAGATATGCAATTTTAAATTATAATGAATAAAATTTTAAAATTAAAAACAAAATGTAATACTCTTATAAAAATAAAAATATATATATATTAAAAACAATATATATAATAAAATTAATATATATATTATAAAATATAAAAAATAATTTATATTTATATATATATATTATTTTTATAAGAGTATTACATTTTTTTTTTTTTTTTAAATTTAAAATTATTTAATTAATTTTTATTTTAATTAATTTTGTTTCTTAATTTTAAAATTTTATTTATTATAATTTAAAATTGTATATCTCTTGTTGTTTGTTATTACTGTAAGGCCCAGATTTATATGCTCAAAAACCCTTAGAAATATGCATTATAAAATATGCATTTATGCTCTTATTTTCTAGAATTATACCCTTTAAAATAAAAATATGAAAAAAATTTTCATTTATTTAAAAAAAATACGAATATTTTATATATATATATATATATATATATATATATTTTTTATAATATATATTAATTTTATTATATATATTGTTTTTTGATATATATATTTTAAATTATAATGGTTTTACAAACTGTTAATACACTTAAACCTACATTAGTTTGAAGTGTAATTAATAGACTCATGATATATGTCAATTATTGTTTTTAAATAGACCAAGATTTATGTATCTGTGGCCTAATTCTCGAATAAGTATAATGGGAGGTGAACAAGCAGCAGGAGTTCTTGCTCAAATTCAAAGTGAAAAACAAATTAGAGAAGGAAAACAGGTAAAATAAAATTGTATTTTATAGTATAAACTTATTGTGGTTAACATAATTTGGTTATTGTTTATTGATAGTTAACAAAAGAAGAAGAAAAAACATTAAAGGACCCAGTGATCAGGCAATTTGAGTATGAAGGAAGTCCATTTTATTCCAGTGCTAGGTAAGTAAAATCACCATGATATGTGACTGTTGATGAATATTATTAAAAATCAACAGGTGTTGGGATGATGGCATCATCGATCCCCTTCAGACAAGGCAGATATTGGCATTGAGCTTGTCTGCCATTCATAATTCACCAGTGAAGCAAACTAAATATGGAATTTTTAGGATGTAATATATTACGTAATTAATTTTATGTCTATAATACATACTACAATTATGTGTGATATGACTATTCCGACATACTGTAAAAATGTTACATGTAAAGTACGAAATACTTACTAGAAATATACTGTTTAGCTATAAATGATATATGTAAAAATCTCCTTAAACTAGTTAAATAGGTCCTTTCGCAGAGTATATCTACTGCAGTGACAAAGTTTAAATGACACAATTTCTTCAACAATCACTAAACTTTAACTATCTGGTCCTCAAAAACAGGCTCCTCTTTCTCCTCTTCCAAAACTCAGTGTATCATTTTCGACAAAAGAAAAACGGCAACAAGTAATAATTAACTTCATGAATACACAATTGAAATTTTCAAGCAATTACTGTATCCTGGGCCTTAATTTGCATGGCAAATTATCATAGTGATCACACATTAAAAAACTTAAAACCGCTTGTCTGAGAAGAATAAAGGCAATCAAAATACTAGGAAATCATACGTGGGGATCTGAAACAACGGCATTTATCAAAATCTTCAAAGCACTTATTCTTTTCTTAATCGATTATAGATCTGTCATCTACAATACACACTCAGACTCAGTATACTTAACCCCATCTGCAGTCATGGTATATGATCGTACACGATACACGTATTGTATCTTAATACGATATACGTATATGATCAAATTGCATATAATAGCAATAGGAGCTCTCGGAATAAGTCCTATAGAAAACATATTACACAATGAAGGAGAACTTTCTCTTTGAGACGTCAAAGCTGTATACTTTAAATATATAACCAAAATTAAATATCTATCAGATCACATTATGGGCAATATTTTTCACAACACACTACAATTGATGTACAATTTTTGAACACTTCAAATTAATTAGTGAAAATGTGTTTCCTTTGTTTCCATGAACAAATATTACAATAAAACACAATCTCCTCTTTCCCTTGGCCCTAGTAACCAAATATCAACGTACAACTTACAGAATACTGTTACTGTAGACAAAATATTTCTGACTTGGTCATATAAAACCGTTTCTGTGAAATAATACGTAGACAGTATCTACAGTAAAGCTATACCTACCAAATTTACACTGATGCTTCAAAAAATAAGAATGGTATTGGCTTCTCAGTAGTCATAGCAGTGGCGCAGGAACTATTTTTCACATTGGGGAGGGGGGCAAACGTTTAAGGCTTATAAGTTATGTTTATTTTTTTTAGTATGTAAATACATAAAAACTCACTAATATGTTAATATATCACTAATAAATATAAAAAGGTAACGAGCCACGGGGCGCTGTGAATGCCGCTTAAGTGAATTACTTAGATAAAGATTTTAGAGTTTATAAGATTATCACTATAAATTTGAAAGCAATGATAAATCATTGCATTCAATAAAACGATTCTGAGCGGAGCTTCGGTGTCATATTATTTATTATTAATATTGTATAATAATAGAGTGTGTATAGAGCATATAATTAATAATAGTAATTTAATATCATTTCTTGCAATAAACTTGGGTATCTAAAACGATATGGGGTATAGATATTTGGATACAAATATAAAAAATAAATTTTTTTCAGGAGTTTTTGAGTTATATTTGTAGGCGCTTTTGAGGAAATCAAGAAGTGTCCTCTTTATAGTACCATCTAGATGCAATTTGCTACCTGTAAGAAATTGTGACCATAAAGATTAGAGAACTCCTCTTGATAGAATTTTTGGGTACAAGCAGAAAAAAAAATTATAATTTTTCGGTAGTTTTTGAGTTCCATTTTTAGGGGTTTGTGAGAAAATCAAAAAGTGACCTCTCTAAAGTACCAACTGGATGCAATTTGCTGCCGGAAACAAACTGTAACCGTAAAGATCAGAGCACTCTCTGGTAAATTTTTTGAGTAGACATAAAAAAAAAACACATTATTCTAAAACCAACAGACTCCTCACTACGCTCAAAATCTAAAATATAATAATTATATAAAATGTCTAAGAAAGTGTATAACCAGTTAAACATAAAAATGTATGTGAAAAATATAATACTTCATATTTATTTTTCTTTATAAGCTTGTGTAGGCTATATATATATATATACAATGTGTCCCGTGGGGAAGTGACCAGCCGGCATCATATGAAACTATACCTAAAATTATAAGATATCGGAGATATCAGAGCAGATATCGGCTCCAGTGGATTACATGAACAAGCTTTCAAAGTTATATTAATTAAAAAACATTCACAATTTAACTCAAGGAATACCCTAAATAATCCATCCACAATGGAAGAAGCACTTGGACAAAATAACGTCAATCAAATATATACATATATGACTTCTTCAAGAATATATTTACATGTAGAATAGAAGTTTTGTTGCAATTATATCTTCTCACTAATGTTCATACAAGATTGATTTATTGTTACTAAAAAAAAAAACAGTGGCAAATCATAATATGCATTTGAAAAAAAAATGATTCTAGGTGAAACTCAATTTATTATTATTAAATGAAAATAATAAAAATAATTAATAAGTAGTAGCAAAGGATATCAACATGTCAATTTGAAGACATAATAGACTATAAGTTTACATGCATCCAGTGGCGTAATCTTGAGGGGGTATATGGGTGTCGAATCCTTCTTGGCCTTTTTTTTTTATTAGTGGTATGGAATTTTGGAACAAAATATAAGTGCTTTTGAATAAATCTCTGCTATCAGATGACCAAAATTATCTAGCACTGTTAACAATTTGGTCAAAAAAATGAACCGCATGAGGAACGCGCATTTTTTTATTAACAGACAGCGAATATAAGAACGAGACACAATTTTGGAGATGCTAACGATCTTTAATAATAACTAAATGTTTTGTTCATTAAAATCAATTAAACGGATTGTCTATGCGGCAGTTTATAAAAACATGCCGCCAATATATCTCAAGGATATACTCAATGAAATGGTTCTGAAGCTAAGAATATAAATCTAAAATACGAGCTATAATTTTTTTTTTGTATCTATTGTTTTATTTAAATAAATGTAAACTTGTTTCAAAAATTTTTCTTACATTCGTTCTTATGACAAAACATTGAACCCCTCCCCTCTCCCGATCTAGCCCTAATTTACGCCACTATATGCATCAAACAAAATAATTTTATTTTTACACATCACGGATGTCAATATTGTAAATAATTCTTGAGTGTCAAGATACTATAAAGAACATATAATATATAAAATATGTTATAAATAGGGCAGATTAAAAACCTATCAAATATGTATGCAGTTATGCGCTAAAAATGATCAAAATATGCCCTTAAAATATGCTTTAAAAAAAAATTTTAAAAACCTAAGAAAATTCGAAAATTGTATTTTATTACTATTTTTAGTTATTACAGTTAATCTCAACAAAAATATTTTACATTTTTATAATATTATAATTTAAAATTTTCAATATGTTGAATTTAAATATTTATTTCAATTTGATTTATTAAATGGCATTGTTTCACGATCCATGAAATAAACTGTAAAATGTATAGTTTACATTATTTGTCATATCTCGTATTATTAATAAACTGAAAAACCATAAAAACCAAATGAATATTTTATCTAAAACACTGGTAAAAAGTTATCATTTCGCCTGTTGATATTTATCAAATTATAAATTTTGAACAATTATTTTGTAATTATCGATTTTTTTTGAAAATGATTTAAAAATGTACAAAATCCTAAAATATGCCCTAAAAATTCAAAAGTGGCAAAATATGCAAAATAAAATTTTGTTTACAGAATCGTTAGGTCATGAAACACATTTTGGTTAAACTAGCTATTTTTTTGACCAACCAATAACAATATGCAAAAGCATATAAATATCTGCCATAGTTATAAACATATGGAACTTAAGAATTTAGCAGTGAATATAATTTTAAATGTTTAATAAAAATATTCGATTTTTGCGAATTTTAAACTATGTATATTATGTAAAAAAATGTTTCAAATTTTAAAATATTTAAATTTGAAAAGTTATCAACAGTTTTCAGTATTTTACAAAACCACATGAAGACAAAATAGAAACTATACAATCATTGGCATGCTACAAACCAGTCATCGTGACATCTAAGACAAACACTCAAGTAATTTATTGCATTATTTGTCTACGACTTTAGTTTTTTCTTTCTTTCAAAAACCAATAATTATGCGTACAAATGCTATTTGTTGTTATATGGAAATGAAGGAATTTGTGATTAGCATTGATATTTTTTTTATTCAACCACTTCAAATATAACAGTTTTTGTCACGCTTCAGCTTTCAAATTTATGAAATATTTACTAATAATAATCCCTTGCTAATGAAATACGTATATCAGTTTCGACAAATAACACAAAATTTAAAAAAACTGTTCAATAACAATAGTTATTTTAAATATAAACATTAGTTTACATATTTAAATTATTATACTCCTAAAGTATATTAATCATTAGTAAAATTAGATCAGTTATTTGTATCGGAACTGATTTTCTTTTTGTTAAAGAAGTCATTTATTTTATGGAAAATTTCCATGAAAATGATAATTTCAAATCATACTATAAACTCCAATGAATGACTTAGTTATATGTTTAGGAATGCAAACAAAGAAATATCTGTTCAATAAAATGTAATGAATTAAGCATGTACATGTAAAATGCAAAAACTGTTATTGGGCCAATTTATTTGTGTAGATATAATGTACTCTAAATTAAATTTAACCACTTTTTAACTTGTGTAACACAAATAACAAATTAAAATTTAACTGGTAGCATATATGAATTTTATTCTAATAAGTACATAATGTGTAAAGTATACATATATATATTTCAATGTTATGACTCGGTTATTTATAAAATGTAATATAACATTATGAAAGTAAATTGTGTATATTGTAGTGTAGCTTTTTTAACATAAATATTCTTCTATGTAATAATTAAAACCAGATATAATTTATGACAATATAAAATCTATCTTCATTTAATGGTAAAAAAGAAAAAAGTTGATTGAATACATATTATTATTGTCCATGATCAGGACTATTATAGTTGATGTCAACTTTGACACTATTATTTGTACTTCAATAAATTGTCCTTTAATTTATCTTTGTTAGCACCAGAAAACCGAATAACCTGTAAAATAAATAATAGTTGTAATGAAATAAGACAATATTATCTATCTATTAATTTATATTATAATATTCACATGGTAAATTATTTATATTTTACCTCAGTTTTCGATTTTAAGAAGACGAAAGTGGGCATAGATTGGATGTTATATTCGATTGCGGCTTCTTCACATTCATCTACATCAACTTTCAACATCACAACATCAGGATATTCGTTGGCCAATTCCTATGGTATTCAAATATAAATTTAATATAACATTATTTGTTTTGCTGTATGATATTTATTTCAAGTTCAATAACACAAACAAATAAGATCTATCTTGTATCTTGAGCCATATGTTAATTATTCTTCCTTTCTGGCTTAATTGTATATACATATACAACATCATACATATATTTTTTATATATATAACTTTATTATTTATGAGTATTAATTTTTGTTTTTACTACTTTATATTTTTAGATACAATTACAATATTTAATTTTGTCTGACCAAAAATGACCTGAGAGAATTTACACGTAACACATATTTATATATGTTAACAGCCAAACTCGATTTCAAGCTAAACTAGTTTGTTCTAAGCTAAAATAATATTAAAATTCACACTTCAGTACAAATTAATATAGTTTAGGGCCTAATATAAGATGTAATTAAAATATTTATTTCTTCAGCCAGTTTAGACTCATTTTATCTTTTTAATATAATGTGGCTAATAGTGATGTTCACTATTATATTGCCTACATAAATCATTATTATTAACAAAAGACATTGTTTTATTTTTAAAATTATTTGTTAGAAGTTTACCAATGGTTTTTGCAAGATGTACTCTGGTAGCATTTTGAATTTCAAAATACCATTTTCTTTTTTTTGCATTGACATTTATTCATTGAACAATTTTGGCACAATAGTACCTCCTCACAAAATGTTGTCCTGTTCTTTGTTGAATGTAATTACTGATTATAATTAACAGATAAATAAATGAACAAAAATGCAATCAAAGTACATCTTGCAAAACCAAGTGATAAATCTCTAAAATAATAATATTTTATATAATCAAAATAATAAACATCACTATTAGGCTTGCTACATTAAATTGAGATCATTTCACATTTTCAGCATTCTAAACTGGTCGAAACCATTTAAATTACCTCAATAAATGGAGCCATTAATTTGCACGGGCCACACCATTTGGCAAAAAAGTCAATGATCACTAATTTTTGTTTAGCATCAGTCAATTTGGTTGCCAGATCGGCCTAAAAAAAAAATATATATATTAATATTAAATAATTTTTCAAAAACATATTAACATTAATTATAATGTTTATAAATTAATAAAATAACAACCATCAAAATTTGAATAGAAATTATTAATTTTCTCAGTCGTTTCTACAGGACAAGAAAAATATGTTAAATGCAAAACAATTAATAATTTGAAGTTTATCAAACAAAAATTACTATGTAAGGTCGTATACATACTAAATAAAATCAAAACGAGAATAAAAACAATTCATAATACACATCATAAATAGGTATGTTAATTAAAAACACAATCTTTATTTATCTATCTATATATATATATATATATATATATATATATATATATATATATATTAAAGAACAGGCCTTTTTACGTAGCAAGTTTCTATCGACACTACTGATCTTTTTAAAGATTTTTTTCATTTGAGGAATGTATTGTATTTAAATGTTACAGTTTTTCGGTGAGCTATTTCAATAATTTTACTATTTTTTTTTTCACAGAGTTATTCTAATTTTTTTCCGAGTGTCCCCATGTTGAAAAGTGTGTCGATTGTCTTCACGAAATTGTGTTCAAGTGCTCAATGATAAAAATACTCATTGTCAGTATATTTACAAAGCATAAAATTGGAATACAAATGACAAAGGTTACAAGTTATATCACCAGCCTAGTTATAAACAATATATTGATATTTGTACAAATAATGTTCAATTACATATTGTATATAGGATATACTAAAGTGACTATTCAAAGATAAATTTAAAACCTAGAGACCACGACCTGATGAATGACAACATAAAAATAACGAATATTAAAATTAATAGGCGGCAATTATACCCAAATGTATAATTATGAAAATATGGAAATTTAAATAATTCAATGTATTCAATCATCGTAATATTATACTTCAAAATTGTTTGTATAAAAAAAAAAATGACTCATGGGAAAATTAATTGATTTTATTCTTTTACACATACAAAGAACTAAATGGATTTTCTCAATGGCATTCATTATATATTCATTGATACATTCGTAAACATTTCAAAATTATGAATTAGATAGCTAGGCGTGCATAACCATATTTTAATAACGGCCAATATAATATGTTGTACTTAGTATCCACGCGCAAATCATTTTCTATTCCTTAAACAATTGCATAAAGTACAGAACAACCGTTAATCACTGTTGATTGTATTAATCACACATAAAACATTTCGGGTTAATTATATTAAAAGAAAATAGGCGACGTTACATTAGATTGAACAGAATTATCGGGCGTCTCAGTAAACAGTTTTTTACATCACACGATCTGATGAGGGACGAGTCTAAATACGTATCTAATTGGAAAATACACACACACACACAAGTAGTTCTTCTCGAAACCTTTCAATCATTCGTGGAATTTACGGGCGACACGTAATAATGAATTAAAAAAAAAAAAAAAACGTAATACGACTGTGAATACACGTAATGTAATGTAGCAGAGCGCGGTCGGGCGGATAGGAAAGGAATCCTTCTGAAATCGCATACGTTTTACTCTAGCCAATCACGCCGTCCACAGAACGTATTATTGACGATTCAAAGAGTTTCAATAAAGACGAATATTATCGATATAATATTATATAATATACAGCACAGCTATGAGTGTGTGTATATGTATATATATATATATATATATTGTGACTAGGAGAACCGGGAAACCATAGATAAGAATGCTCCCACTCACTGTACCCCTTAAAACCAGAGCCACGCAGCACGAACAGATCCATCGTCATCGTGATTAACACACACACACACACGTACATAATTACGCTGTTTTACACGAACGGAGGAATATCCATGTGAAAAACTCCAATTACTTTATACAGTGGACAAATTGAATAAAGCCCTTCACCTCCACCCAGCGTGGTCCTCTCGCGGCGGCGGCGGCGGCGAGTTCCGACCTACTCATTATAAAATAATATATAGCGACGGCGGCGTACCGTGACCTTGTACGACGCGAGCAAAAAGAAAACCCGTTTTTCGCACGGCGTTAACAATAAATACGAGGAAAAAGCAAAAAAAAAAAAAGAGAGGCCCACTCACGTTCGCCGCAATCGATATACGAACACGTATTATTTTTCCGTATAATCATACTTACGGCATCGCTGACGAGCTGAACCATGTTTCGGTATATATTTATAGAGCTCGGTCGGACTTATTGTCGGCGGAATATTCGACGGCGGACACCGGCAAAATATAATATTATAAACACGAGTCGCCGTGCACGTATTCGCTATTTTATTACCGTTTGCACGCGGTACAGCGAGGTGGCAAGCGGCTCTGAAACGGTGGCGTCGACACGGAATGAAAGACGGTACAGCAACGTACTGCTGTAGCGCTGTGCGTTGTATTGTAATAATCTCGTGTACGGTGTACTTTGGCGTGTTGCGTCCGCGCATGCGCGTTAAACGCCGCGGAACAATCATGGCGACCGGTCAGCGTACCAGTGTAGCCGTTTCCGGCGGAATCGTCCGACTTTTTCCCTCCCGTCACCGCCATACACAAGTTTTCCCGAACAAATTATTAATTGATATTTCGTACAAACTACATACATACTACTACCATTGACTATAGAATATTCTATATTCTATTATATAGTACATTCTATAATGAATGCTACTGCCATGTCTTCTGTCATCTATATTATAAACGTGAAATGGAAATCTTTGTCGCGCACGTTCTCTGAAACTACTCGTCGGATTGTCTTTTCATTTTGAAATGAAAGAGTACATCGCGGTGCGGGTTTTAGGCTTGATTTCAATTGTTTATTTTTCAAATAAACGGCGCAATGCAGCAAAAAAAAAAAAAACACGGACGTGCGCTCTCCCACCGCCGCAGAAGCCATATGGATATGTAATAATTATAATCTACACTAATATATATATATAATAAAGCTGAAGTGTTTTTTTTTTTGTTTTTTGTTTGGATCTCTGGAAAGTGGAACTATACCAGTCCGATTTGAAAAATTATTTTTGTATTCGATAGTCGTGCAATTCTTGTGGAAGGTCACGCTACGACCCTTATAGGAGCCGAGCACAGAAGAAGAAAGAAAAGAACGCTAAACGAAAACGAATGGTAATAGCGCGGTCGGGTGACGCCGACAGCGTCCACAATATCAGTTATTTAATGACGAAATAAGTTTTAATAAGTTGGTGAAGTTTTATTCGTCAGTCGTAGATAGACATGTTAGTGTATGTTACCTCTGCTGAGCTAAAAAGGTGGGAATTATAAAAGGAGAAATGTATTGAGTAATGGTAATTGAATACAATTTTAACGATGTAAGATGAGGTGGCATGTTTTACGGGCAATGAACTGCACGGGGGCAGCTATAGTACATATATATATTATACAATATACACGTACTCATGACTAAATATATTTATATATAAATATTATATTAATATACAATATATTTAGACAGGGGCGTAATTACGGGGGCAGGATATGGGGATGGATCCCCTCTCATGAGTTTTCTTTTTTACATAACATATCATCTAATGTACAAAAAACATAAGGAATTGTAATAAAAACAAAAATAATTTTTTTTTTACCAACAAAATTTATTAGTATTAATCATAATATTCCTCAGTTCATCGACCCCCGTAACTACCTGCAACCGCAGGTATGGTGTGGTTATAGTTTAGGTCACCAAAAAAAAAAAAAGGTTACCCACATTTAGGTGTAGAAGTAAATTTGATAAAGTATACTCAATGAATTAGCTAAAAAAAAAAAAACGAAGAAAATTAGAAATTTCTTTATAAAATACGTGGTTTTTTTTCCAAAAAAAATATAATAAAAGTATAAAATACCGAGTATATATCGATCACTTTAACTATATTTGATATTAATTTTCGAAAGGTTTTTAAAATTATGAATTATCCACAGACGCATATAAAACAATTTTACGTGTCTATGGAATTATCCAATGCTAAATTGTATATATCCCCTCCCTTATTATAACATTTGTAATCACGCCACTGTATTTATATATAATCGTGGTTGATGACATTTCCGTTAAAATACGCTGCAAAACGCAAGCCGTTCGTGCGCATATTTGCTATCGTACCACAGATTAGATGAATATTCATATCTAATCTGTGATCGTACTGTCAGAATACGGTAATCGCGGTAAAAATCGACACGGAGAAGGGGGGGGGGAAATAAATGACGTTTATAATATATATATATTTCATAATTCCGTCTGATCTTATCGATGTTCAAACGCGTATAAATAATTAAAATAATATTTTATTAGGTAAATCGGAAACGGTTAAAAATTTTACGTGGAAAATTAAAATATTTAAATGAAATAATTACGAGAATCGATCACAAATATTACGGGTACATTATTATTATTATTATATAAACTCTTGACGCGTTCTGTAGTACACACGCCAATACACGAGAGCAGGCCCGGATTGATCCGGCGATCTACCTACCGAGAAAATCTCGGTGGGCCGCGTACAATTTGAGCCGGTAGCCAAAAAAAAAAAAAAAATGGGCCGTTATTATTTCGGACGTAAGTATATTATAGTGAGTAGTTTAGTCTTTCTGTAGATCAGCGTTTCCCAAACTCTTGTTTGACCTGTGGGGCTATTCTGTAACTCGATAACGTGTTAACGAATTAATTCGATAAGTGCTTCTTATTGAAATTTTAAAAATGTATCGAATTTTGTTGTCGACATCGTGATCTGTAAATGACTCTATCGATACCTTGCGCTTACAAAGTGTATGTCCACCAAAATGATAAGAAATCGATAGCTAACTACAATTTCTCGGGAGGGTATAAATCGTTTCGATAGCTTAACGAACCGAAAGTTGTCGTTAACGGGTCTTATCGAGTTACAGAATAGAGGTACAGGCCCGGTAATTAATATCGTTCCCCTTCGCGACACACCGAAATATTTTACATTTATCGTTTTGTAAACAAAATGCTAAATAAAACACGTCATTTGAATGTCATACGGGTTTTTCATGGAGTTGATAATCTCAATAATTATTATTTTTGTCGTAAATAATAGTATTGATGAATTTATTTTTGCTAAAAAGTTCAAATTATGAAACAAAATGATAAATAACGAAATTTAATATGAGAATTTTATTTATTCTGCGACCCGGTATTTATATTTTCGTGGCCCGGTAGTGGGTCGCGGCGACCCACTATTTGGAAACGCTGCTGTAGATAATAGTTTAATTTAAAACGATATAATAATAGATATCCAAATAGAAAAGTTATAAAATGGTTGATAACAATGAACGTGTCAGTTATATTATAATATGTCTGTATATCGGCCATTGGGCATTCCATTCCCGAGAATTGATAATGTACACGACACGCTGCCGTCGCCAGTCAGTTTCATCAAAATAAAATATAATATTCCAATTAAGGGGATTTTCTATCTTCGTCTTACTACACACACAAAACATGGCGAAATAGACGTTTCCTACTTCCGACGTACCGGTCGTACGTTAGTGGTGCGACAAGAATGTTGAAAACACATTTGAATTCGTCGTGAAGTCTACTCGAGGTCGACGTTCCCACATTTCTAATTTTTTTTTTTATAAATTCTTAAAAATCTAATTGAACCAACTGAAAATAAAAAAAAATTTTTTTTGAATTTTTGTTGAGGGCCGATCGAAATTTAAAATCTCGGTGGGCCGGAAAGTCTCAATCCGGCGCTACACGAAAGGTTCCGATTTCAAATTTAAGCATATAATAATAATAATATAAATATATTATCTTAATTGTTGAGCTATTATAGTGTTTCTAGTAGCTAAATAAAAAAAAAAAAAAAAATAAATAAAATATATTATAATAACGCCCGATGATGAGACACATGCGAAGTAATAATGGATAATAAATTTATTTTTAAATTAAAATCTTTCTGTCGATAATAATAATAAAAAAAAAAAAAAATTATGAAATGAAAATAACAAAAAAAGACTTCGCGGACCATGTGGGAGAAGTCCCACTACTATGACCACATATGTTGTGAACCACTGCTATAAACCGACCGTGTATTATTTCGAATTGTAATTTTCGATCGCTGCACGCGAGTCGCACTCGAGGTACATATAGGTATACGCGTCCTTGACACAAGCTGATATATAGTCATAGTCATCATAGACCTTGTGCGAACTTCGACGACCGTGGACTTGAATCTGACTGATGATAATATACACATATTATATTCGATCGCAGGGGCGTATCCGTTGGGTTAAGGAGGGGAGATTTCATGATCTGAAATAACTGAATTTGTTCTTTAATATTACATTGTCCATATTGTTCGTATTATGTTTAAAGAGCATTATTATTATTATTCATATAAAATAAATATAAATAATTCACCTTCACAAATTCGATATCTCGCGCGTGCATTATGAAAAAAAAGGACCGATCTGTGCATTCCACTTAAAAAAAAAGTAGAGGTACGTTTACATTTCTTGAAAATTATAATTGAGGTCCTCTTCAGTCTCCCTCACCCAATTCGAGCACTGATTCTACATTATTTATTGTTTATATACATTTCGTAGAATTTATTGTACATGTTCATAGAAGTGTCTTAAACAATTTACGAGTTATTAGGTACAATATATATATATATAATAACTTGTCCTGACTGACTGATTCATCAACGCACAGCCTAAACCGCTGGGTCTAGACACTTGAAAATTTGCACACAAGTTCCTTCTACATCGTAGACGAGCACTAAGAAAGGATTTTTCAAAATTCCGCCCCTAAAGGAGTGAAAAAGGGGTTAAAATTTTTATATATCGATCAACACACAGCCCAAATCGCTATAGGTCTAGAGACTATTTTTTTAATTATTTTACAATGCAGTACAAATTATTAAAATATTTTAACCGTTATTTCGGGTGATTATAGTCTTAAAAAGGCATTGCTTTCACAGCGAGTTACACTCAAAAGGAGTTGAACACACAATTATTTTCCCGGGCAACGCCGGGTAATTCAGCTAGTATACATAATAATATATGTATGTACTAGCTGAATTATTCGGTTTCGTCCGTGAACCGTTCAATTGCTTAACTTATATTTACATTATTATGGGTATGCATAATTTGTTTTTATTAATAGCCGCTGATTGGTAACCGGCGTTGTCCGATGTAAATAATCTTCAGAAGCCTGTATATATAGGTACTGATTTATTGTTACGTTTGTATTTAAAATGTTTTAAAAATATTCCCATATGGCTACTTATTATATTGTATCTACGTGGTTGTATATTTTACGTCACCAACTCGTATACTGAGAAAAAATTCCACAACAATTCTTAAAACCAAGATTGGTAACAGCGTGGAAATCAATACATGTTATATATTATTAAACGGCCAGCTTCGACCGCGAACAGTTAAATTTGCATTGCTTCGCTTTCAACAGAAATCGAATATCAAGAGAATTCATATAATTATATTATTATTGAAGTGATTTAGGGTACACAATATTATTTGTTTTTCCTTCTGGTGCAGCGTAGACGAACACATTTGAGAGTTCAGGTACCGACGCGTAAGCGTGCCACATGGGCACGTATATAGAGCTACCCATGCAGTGGCGTCATTTCAGTTTTCGAAAGGGGGAGGCAAAAGGTTTAACCGGCCAATTTAACTATTTTCCACTTACATTTATTAGCTCAATACGATTTCTATTTTACATAATTTTGATATTTTCGTTATCGTGGGCACGAATCACCCGATATTTTTTATTATTTATTTGGGGTGGGGGAAGAAATTCATTACTTTGTCAGCTATATTAAACGTATCATAAAAAACTATATATAGTACATATGAGATTCAAGTTTTGAAGTTTCCCTTGTCGTGACATTAAACATGTTAGAAATGACGTTTTGTGACCAGTTCTGAGCATCTTGTTAAGTTTCTTCCTATCTTTCTCGCCGCCTTGGTCATACAACCTTTAGCTACGGATTTGGTTATTAGAATAACTATTATTTAACATCATCTCGGCCCTCTGTTAACAAGGGGGGGGGGGCAAATGCCCACCCTGCCCCCCACCAAATGACGCCACTGCATCCATGTGAGATGTCATCATAGTGTTCTATACTCTTTGAAATTTTGTAATTATTATTATATATCATAGACCTATAAAGATCTTTATATATTTTTTTAATTCCGTGTCTTTTGTTGTAATATTCGTGATATTCTCTACGTAATTTCAGTTCGATTTTATTAATAACAACAATAATAAAAATATCTTTTTAAATACTAAATTTCAATGTTTGCCCGCCGGACGACGGTGGTGACAATATTACAGTTTAGCCAGATAGTTATTCGTATGGACTTTTGTTTTTGACACGTGTTTTATTTGGGACATTACTGTGGTCCGCTATACTAGAAAGGTTTAATTATTTTTCCATTTGTTACGTTCGCTATTTGTCAATGGTTTTATTTTTTTGCGAAACGAGTTTGATAATGTATAAAATTGAAAAAGTTTGAATTTTTATTGGGGTGTAGTGGTCATTCCGATTTGAATCGATCGGCGACATCGATAACTGCAGCTGATTTGACTTATGATAATAGGCAATTGATAACGTTTTTTTTTTTATACACAAGAGAAATAGAGAGGCAAAGAGCTATTTCGGTTTTAAAAGTAGAAAGTTCTCATGAGTTTATATACAGCTTAGAACTATATCTTATTTTCCTAAAGTATTTTATTTTATTTTCTATTTTATTGTTGTATAACTGTTCCCTAAAAAAAAATCATCTTCTTCGCAATCATGCGACCTATGAAACCTTTTAGAGTTGGAAAGCAAACTGGATCGAAAGGTAAATCGAAAATATTTTGCATTATACAGTTTACTGGGTGAATAATTTGATATATGATGTTATAGAAAAAATGAAAATGAAAATTTGTTCAAGTTTTACTTAGAAAATTGTATCAGTGTAACAATTTTAGTATCGGTTATTAGATACTAATCTATTATAATATTATCTGTGACTTTAGTTTAAACCAGCCATACTCAACCTTTTTTTTATTTGGGCCACATAAAATATTTTAAAATATTACGCGGCCCGCCAGATATTTTTCGTTTATTTTTCGAAGATACTCTAATTGCCTGACACCAACACTATTACACATTTACAACGTGAATAAAACCCAACCGTTCGTATAATCATAATGCGTATCTACATACGAGCCACGGCCAGTTTAGCGATAAGATAAAATACATCAAAATCGTTATAAATAGTGAAAATACCATAAACATAAATCATCATCACAATCGCGTACGACACACTGATTGTTTTGTTATACCTATTTTATATTTATAATATTAGTTTTGAAATTTATATTTTTTTATCAATTCAATAAGTTCTGTTTGGGCCACATAAAAACTATTGGTGGGCCGCAGGTTGAGTATCGCTGGTTTAAACCAATATTGGAGTCTCGTAGTTTTAGTAATTATTTTCAGTATTTACAATTAATTAAGATCATTATTGCAAATTAGAATGTTTTAATTGAATTTTATTATTTAACGTTCCAATAAATTATACAGAAATTAAATATTATATTAAATAAAAAATAAATATACAAAAACATATTGTAATTACTTGTTGCTGGTGAATAAAATATACCACGTCATTTCAGATAAAAATAAAGGACCAAAACAAAATAAATCGTCTTCGAGTAAAAGTAATCATCGTGGTGATGATGACTTCTTTATGGATGATGGTGGCCCATCAAATATGAATGATAAGCATAATAATAGGCCTCCACATTTAAAAGGACGAGAAATTGGTAGTATAGTTATATTTTGCTGAATTGTACCATAATATTACAATCATAACTTGTTTTTATTTTAGGTTTATGGAATGCTCGTAGGCAAGCAAGTATGAGAGAAGATGTAGAATTGTTAAATATGGGAAGACCTAATAAAGTAAAGCCACCACCTCATTTGAGAGGTCGTGATTTAGATCTATGGTATAAAGAACAGAATCGATTATGGCAAAAATCCTTAAAAAAAGAAAAACAAAAAGAATCTGGGAAATGTGTTAGTTTGTATTAAACAAATTAAGGATTTTTAATTATTAATTTCTTCATCTTCCTCGTCTCTGTCCAAACTATTTAGGATATGAACAGCCCTCATATCACACTCAGTCGCATTCAACTACTTCTTATTCGGTCTTTC
This sequence comes from Slavum lentiscoides, assembly GCA_032441835.1. Taxonomy (NCBI): domain Eukaryota; kingdom Metazoa; phylum Arthropoda; class Insecta; order Hemiptera; family Aphididae; genus Slavum; species Slavum lentiscoides. The sequence continues at coordinate 64,933 of JAIVES010000029.1, forward strand.
CCTTCAAGTGGTGCAGTAACTATTTTTCACTTGGGGGAAGGGGAGCAAACATTTAAGGCTTATATATTTTTTTTTTAGTATGTAATGCATAAAAATTCTCATAAATATATTTAAATATAAAAGATTAATAATTATTTAAGATGTCTAAGAAAGTGTGATATCAGTTAAACATAAAAATATATCTGAAAAATATAATACTTCATTTTTTTCTTTATAACCTTATATAGGACATAAAACATAATATATACTCGTCACATATGAAAACAAAAATTTGTATACTTGATGACTGACATATGTACAAGTAATAACTAATCTTGGTGGTACCTACATCTTTGGAACAACATAATATTGTTAATGAAGTATAAATTTATTTAATCCTTTAAAGTTTAAAGGAGTAAATTATTTAATATACTAGCCACTAGGTAGTCTTATTTGTTATATTTATCAATTTTTTTTTTTTTTTTTAACAGTATAAAAATAAATTAAGTATAAAATAAAAATATATGAAAACATAATTAAAACAAAAACCTTTTTAAAAACAATGTTAAAGCCTTAATAAAAAATAGTGTGAACATTTCAATAAAAATAATTACTATACTCTGTTCAGAATAAGAGCGGTAGTCGGCGGTCAACTTCTGCGCATGGGCGTGGCGTCTATCTACTTTCGGTACCAAGCGCCACAACTTGGCCGATTAGGAAGGGGAAACGCCTGACCGAAACGGACGAAAACTCGTCACCGCCGACTACCGTTCTTATTCTAAGCAAAGTGTAGAAACTAAACTTAAAAACTATTAGGTATATAAAGTCAGGGTAATAAATTATTATTATTTATACAAGAAAAATGTTATAGAGTAAGTAAAAACATTCAAATTTATTTTATCCGAGGCGGTAAAAGTATAATTTTGTCCCCTCATAATTATATCTGGAGGGAAACTGCTTCCTCTGCCTCCCTTATCCGATGCCACTGTTCTTTTCTTCTTCTTCCTTCAACATTCATTTTCATAACCGTTCTTACCGCTTCCGAATCTTTTCTTCTCATAACATAACCAAACCACCTAAGTCTATTCTCTCTCATCTTCTCCACGATCGACACTACTCCTATGCTTCCTCTCACATATTTATTTCTTATCCTATATTCTCTTGTCACCTTATAGTTACTAAACAAACAACATGCACCATGGTACCTTCCCTTGTATCTCTGTTGTACCTTCATCCATTACCATAGAAAACAGTTAAGGGCTTTAATAAATAATTTAATTTAAACATTTTTAAAATTCTTATTGTTAGTTCATTAAATTAAGAATTGAAGGAATTGGTCATGTGGAATTACATTACCAAAAAATTGAAGAAGAAATGCCAATTCCTGATGAAAACATTAAACAAATTTCTTGTCCTCTGCCAGTTTTAAAATCGAATACAAATGATTACAGCAGTCATAAGTAAGTTTAGTGTTTTAATTATTTTATGTTATTAAATGTGTTATAATTTATAAATTGATAAAGTTATAGAGCTCTAAATCTTTTAACTCTGAAGGATGATGATGTGGATGAAAACGCTGAATACATAATGGATAGATATAAGAAATTGGAAGATTCAAAATTTAAAAGAAAATTTTTAGATAATATAACTGGATCTATGGAAGAAAATCTTGTTGCTTCCATTCAGAGCAATTTGGTATGTTTTAAATTGAGGTTTTTTTTTTTAATAGTTAAAAAAAAATATAATTAAAATTAAAAACTAAATTTATAATATTTAGAAACTTCAAAATGATGAATCAAAAAATGCGTTTTTAAAAAATGAACTTGAATCTAAGCGTAAATATCCTAAGTATAGATCTATGTGTGAGATTAGAAAAAAACTCCCTTCATATAATAAAAAAGATGAGATTTTAGAACTCATTCGAAATAATCAAGTTATATTGATAAGTGGTGAAACAGGTATTGATTAATTATTACTTATAATCAGAGGCGAACGCAGGTAGGGGTTTTGGGGGTTTGAACTCCCCCCTCTCGAAATGTCTGAGAAAATTTGAAAGTTAAGTTGCGACATTTATGTAAGAATATATATAGTACTTAAAGTATGATATTTGTGAACATTTTACATTTTTTCAATACCCTCCCCATTCCAAAATTTTTTCCTGTGTTCGCGTCTGCTTATAATACAATTTATAATTGTTATTAATACTATACTCTTAAATAAAATTTATTTAAATTTTTTTTTCTTTTAGGTTGTGGTAAAACCACGCAAATGGCCCAATTCATTCTTGATGATGCTATTATGTCTGGTCATGGTTCAACGTGTAGAATTGTTTGCACACAACCAAGGAGAATCAGTGCTATATCTGTGGCTGAACGTGTTGCCGATGAGAGAGCTGAGCGTATTGGAGAAGGGAGTGTTGGTTATCAAATACGATTGGAAAAGTAAGAAAGTGTTATATTATTAATGTCTAGATAAATTTTAATTTATTATATTTCAGAAAACTTGGACGAGAATTTGGTTCCATACTGTTCTGCACTACAGGTATTTTACTTCAACACATCCAAAGAGATTCTGCATTGAATTATTACTCGCATATTATTATTGATGAAATACACGAACGTGATACCATTAGTGATTTTACATTAACTATTCTCAAGAGCATCATACCTGTTGTAATTATAAACATATTAAAAATAGTCAAGAACATAATATATTTTGAATTTTATATTCCACTTTTTTTCTTTTTACTATAATTCCAGAGACCCGATATCAAAGTTATATTAATGAGTGCCACTTTAAATGCTACTGCATTTTCCAAGTATTATAATGACTGTCCGTCGTTGAATATACCTGGGTTTACATATCCAGTTGAAGAAATATACCTCGAAGATATTTATTCATTAAATAGGTTTGTTCGAAATGTTTATGATCTCTAATTTCTGTTTTATGTATGAAATATGAAATATGATGAATGTCTTAAACAGGTTTAGATATTTTCCTAAAAAATCAATACAGAGATCTCGTAAAGTAAAGCCTGGTGATCCATTTGGTGAATTTGTCATTCCTTATATTAAGTAAGGACATATTATAATATATTTGTATGTTTAGATGATAAATAATTGTTTGATAAATGTTGATCTATACGTGCCAAATGTTTTATAGTGAAATGAGAAGATACAAAAAATACCCAGCTGCATTATTAAATTGGTTGGAAAATCCAATGTCTGAAGATACAGATTACGAATTGATTTCAGAACTTATAAATTATATTTGTAACAATAATGACGATGGTGCAATACTTGTGTTTCTATCCGGATGGGATCAAATATCAAAATTGACTAAAATTTTAAAAGACAAAGGCTTCGGAAATACATGTAATGCGTATTGAATATGAAATGTCAAATATTATGATATAATTATGTTTTTTTTCTTTGTAGCTCGGTATTTATTAATTCCTTTGCACTCTATGTTACCAACGGTATCCCAAAAATCAGTTTTTGAATCGCCACCTCGAGGTAAGATATTTTAATTTCATTTTTTTGTAAGTATCTTTTGTCTAATATTAGTCTTACAGGTGTCCGTAAGATTATTTTGTCCACAAACATAGCAGAAACTTCAGTTACCATAGATGATGTAGTTTATGTTATTAACAATGGTCGTATGAAATTAAAAGGATTTGATGCGGAAAATAATATTGGAACTCTTAAAGAAGAATGGGTGAGTCTCGCTAATTCAAGACAACGTCGAGGTAGAGCAGGTCGTGTAAGACCTGGTATTTGCTACCATTTATATACAAAAGGACGTGAAAAATCGTTTGATAATTATGTATTGCCGGAGATGATGCGAACAAGCTTAGAAGAAGTAATACTTCAAGCTAAAATATTACAAGTTGGCATGGTAACACCATTTTTAGAAAAAGTTATGAATCCACCAGAAACTAAAGCCCTTGAAGTGGCTTTAAAAGTAATTTATGATTTATGTTTTAAATGATTGGATCTACTGTAATATTAACTTAGTCTTCTTTTAGTTGTTAATAGACCTGAATGCTTTGGATGAAAAAGAAAATCTCACTCCGTTGGGCTTCCATTTAGCAAAATTGCCCATCGGACCTCTCGAGGGTAAAATGATTATTCTAGGAGCAATGTTTAGCTGCCTGAGTCCAATAATGACAATTGCTGCTAGTCTTAATTTTAAAGATCCATTTGTCATGCCGGTATGTTTTTTTTTTATTTTTTTTTATTTGTTATTTATTGTAAACATTGAATTACAGGCAAACAAGGAATACCAATGTCGCGAAATTAAAAAAGAAATGGATGAAGGTCACCTAAGTGATCACCTCATGGTTACAAGAGCGATGAGTAAATTTTTACAAGCAAAACAAGGAAATAGGGCATGGGAATTTTGCCGAGAAAATTTTCTTATGTACAATACTATGAATATGTTGCATGAATTAAAATCTCAGTATGCAAAGTATTTATGCGATCTGGGATTTATTAGAACTTCTAGTTATACAGATTCTGAATACAATCAGAATTCGGATAATGTGAAACTTTTGAAATGTGTCCTAGTTGCTGGTTTATGTCCTAATATTGCAGTTACTAAGTAAGTGAAAAGTTTATGTGAATCAAAATAATTTTATTTAAATATTATTTATTTTCAAGTTCCGAGGTTAAAGCAAATGGTCGCAAAATTTCAAAATTTGTGACTGCCGAAGATGGAAAAGTTGAAATTCATCCAAAATCTGTGAATTCTCTTGATACATACTATGAGAGTCCTTTATTATTATACCACACTAAACTGAAGACTACTTCAATATTTTTGCATGATACCACTATGGTTTATCCATTTCCAGTGGTGCTTTTTGCCAAAAGCCTTAAAATAACTGGCGAAAAAACAGATCATGTAACATTTAGTCTCAATCCCCAAATAAATTTCACTTGTTCAGCTAGAACGGCAAATCTTATTAAGGTAACATTTTATTAATGTACAGTTGATAAATAATTACTTGTCTCTTTACCAAATCCAATATATAAATCTGTTTATTTACTAAAGTTGTGTGGAGTAACTGACTCAATGTTAAAAAGTTTAATTTTGAATTACTCTCATATCTAGTTAATTTAATTTAAAAATTTGTTGATCTTTACATTTTATTAAAATTTATGTCTATTTCAATCAAAATACAGCTAAAAGCTATATAGCTAATAATGTAATTTTTAATTCAGATTCATAAACTAGACACAAAATGATTACATTTATTTCATCTAAAATGTGCTAAATAATTTTTGATGGCCGAAAAAAAATGTTTTTTAATAACCTCTGTTCTAAAAAACAGGAGTGATGTCAAGATTTATGAAGTAATCCATAATAACATAAAAACTAGTAAAAATACACGTGACCAATTGTATATATGCATTCTAATTACATTGTAGGGCAATTTTTATATGTATAGAAGTTTTTATACTGAATTTTTTCTATTGTTAAGTCCAAGTTGTAGCTACCTCGGTTCGGCACTTACTCCTTTTACCTTATATTTAAATTCTTTAAATATATTAAATGAAATGCATTAAATATGTTTACGCTTGTATTTTATTTAATTGGTCACTTTGTGGTTTTATTCGTTATAAAAAATATTTTGATAATAATGGATCTAGTTCATTCAAGTATTATTATTAGTTACTCTTTTAAAATATATTATTCTGTTGTTGAAAAATTACTTGGAAACTAAAATATTTGTAATATATATTATAACATTTATAACCTAATCTGTTAATATATGAAACTTAAAAAAATGTAGTTGATCTACTAAATATTTCTTTATGTGTAATTTAATATTGGCTAATATTATTAGTATTTATTCATATATAATTTTTATTATTAATATTGACTAGTTTTGTTTGTTTTTTTTTTAGCAAGTAAGAAATAGATTGAAATGGTTGATTGATTATTTAATGTCGCATCCAGAAGAAATAAGTTTTAATTCTAATGCAGTCAGTGGAAAAGCACTCAAGTAAATATTTATGAAATTGTGGATGAAGTAATATTTATCAATATTGATTATCATTTATCTCCTTACTAATCAAATAAAACTGAATTTCTATGAAATATGACTTAAAGGGGTTGGATAGTGACCGTTTCTAAGGAGTTAAATTTGGGTAATATTGTATATGTGTATATATGACTATGTATGTGCGGTTCAACTGTGCAAGTGTGTGAATAGTAAATTATCAATGTGTCTCATGTCACTTATGATCTGCTCGTACACTCAGACAGAGTATGAAGAGTAAAGTTGTGGTATGGCAGTACAGAAGTCATTGATATGTGTGTGAACAATATTGTTTATTTTTATAATTTTTGTAAAAAATAATATCAGTTTTTTTGTTAATTGTAGCGGTGTAAATTTATTGATGCGATAATAATTATGAAAACAAATTTGAATTCGGCATGAAGTTTACTTGAAATCTATTTTTTCTGGCTTTTTTTATTTGTATTCTGCGTTATTAAAATGCCGTAAATTTTGAATTTTTTATTCAAATTTAAGAGAGGTTATATGTTTAAATTTAAAAAAAGTTTGGGAAAGGCAATATTATGAAAACAAATTTAAATCTATTGAATAATCAAATTACTAGGTTGCTTGGTATAGTTGCCAAAAAATAATTTTAGTATCCAATCCCCTAAAAATAATCAATAATATTTTTATTAAAAACACTTTTTTATTTGAGTGATGTATAAATTAACAAATATTAAATTTGTTTATTTAAATAAACAAATTTAACATAACAACTCTTATATATTTTATTATTTTACATAACTTCTTGGATAATTGTATATGTAATTTATTTACACATGCACACGCGTAAAGTGTGATAAAAAAATATCCAGATTTTTTCAATTAAATTTTGTTAACACAGTTTTGTTTTAAATATACATTATCACCTTCAGAATAATCTCCCTGAGAAGCAATACACCACTGACATCTTTTTTTTACTTTTGAAAATACTCCTAATAGGCACATTAACTAATGTCTTCTGAGTGTTTTCTGTATTTTGTTTAATGTCATAAATTGTTTGAAAACAACGTCCTTTGAATGTTAATTTTAACTTGCGAAACAAAAACAAAAAAAAATTGCATGGAGCCAGGTCAGATGAATAAGATGGTTGTGGACCTACTGAAGTTTAATTTTTGGCTTAAAACTAACGAATGAGTTGTGGTCTGGGGCATTGTCGTGGTGCAGTATCCAAGAACCACTTTTTCAACCTTCTACCCTTTCCCTAGCATTTTCACATAATCTTTTCATGATTTCCAAATTAAAATGTTGGTTCACTGTTTGACCTTGAGGTCCTCCTTTCATGGAAATAAAATAATGTGATTAACATGGCTTTCATATTTGATCTCACCTGCCTGCCTTTTTTGGTCTTGGAAAAATTTGCTGACTTCCATTGTGATGATTGACGCTTTGTTTTAACATCACATCCATAAATCCTAGTTTCATCGCCTGTTATGATATTTTTTAGAAAGTCCATATCAGTTTCTGCTCTTTCAAAAAGTTCTTGCGAGATCGATTTTTTTGTTTTTTGTTTTTGTTCATCAGTTAAGAGATGAGAGACAAATTTTGTCGCAATTTGGTTCAAGCCCACATCATTGGTTAATATCTCTTGATAAGAATTATAAGATATTCATACGTTTTCTGCTTTTTCTCTAATAGTTAATCGATGATTATTTCGAATAATTTTACAAACATGAGCTACTGTTTTATTCTTTTTTGAGATCGACGGTCTAACAATGGTCATTTATTGTCTTTAATGGATATCCCATCTTCCTTAAATTGTTTAAGCCACTTAAAACAGGTTGATTGGAACAATTCAAAAGCTTGCTACATAAGTCTACAAGTTTCACTTGAATTTTTTCTTAATTTAAAACAAAATTTCATGTACACACGTTCTTTTATTGTGTCCATAATGAAATTTGTCACACGACTAAAACACGGTAACGTAAATTGCTAAGAAATAAAAATAAATATTGCTATCGATTTTAAACTAACGCTCTGATACTTCTTAGAAGTTACTTTATCGAATAAAATGATCAGGGTTTTGCTATCTTTATTGATATAAATTTTATTAGTGCAGCCCAGGTATTCTATGTATATATATACATTTTTTTTTTTTTTGGTCTATCCCGCTACTAGGACCTTCCTGTCTGATATCCAAATTCTCCAGCCATCTATCCAACTTCAAAATCTTCCAATTTGTATGCCTTTTAAATGTTTTCACGTTTTTCTTAACCATATCTTCCATTTCATTTTTAGTCTTCCCAAAGGTCTTTTCCCTACATGGTTCTCTTCTATCACAGCTCTTAGTAGTAAGTTTTGATTTCTCATTATATGTGAGTATATACATATTTAAAATATAAATATTATTTTTACACGTTTAAAAAAAAATTATTTCAAGATTAGTATTATTTTTTAACTTCCGAGTTTTTAACTAATTTTTAATTTTTCCTAAGTCACCCTCCTAGTGCAAAACAACATTTCCATTGAATAATAAAAATAAATAATATTGTTATTTTTACGTTTATGTTTTAGGCTATTAAGTATTTTTAACATAATTTTTAATGCCTATTTCAATAATAATTATTAATTTTACTGAAAATTTTTTACTACACTATCATCATTCATTAGTTTGATTATCTATTCACTTGCAGAGTTGTTGTTTGTATTGGAATAATAAGTATTTAATTTTTTTTTTCAGACTCGTTGTTGATCTCGTATCTGCAGAAAACCATCCCGGTGTGTTGGATTTTTCTAATTTATTTTAAATCTTACTCATAAATACTTAACAATTTTTTTTATTTTTAATATTGTTTAATTCTTTAAGAAACAATGAATGTAATGTATTATTATAATTATTTCATATTTGTGAATATATATATATATATATATATATATATATATATATACATGTATAAGCATGTCTGTGTGCTTATAATTCACTTGTCTCTCAAAAACTTCTGAACTAATATCAATCGAGTTTTCACTATTGTGTAGAACATTTATTCCCATATGTTTTTAGATAGAAATCATACAAATCGGTGTAGTTATTCAAAAGATATCTTAAAAAATAAAAATAAAAGTATTCATAAAACTTATTATGTATGTATTTATTTAGTCATTTCAATAACAATGTAAAACATTTGATTGGAAAAATCAATTTTCCTAAATGACAGGTACCAGTGGCGCCGAAGTGTTTTGAAAGTACTATAACATGGTGTAATGGTCATCCCTAAAAAAAAATCTTTTGAAGTATATCAAGATAAAAAAAACAGCCAGCTAGATTAACATTTATAATAATTAATATACTTGTACAATAATATAGTCTAGCCCTTCTCCCCTCCTCTTCCAATTATCAAAAATATTCTTTACGGAACGTTTTTCTACAATAACATAACTATTATCTGCAATAACTGATATTTTACATTTCTATTTTTTCTATTAGAAGTAATAAATAGTGAATAGTGATAAAAAAAATTTGAGAGTAATTCATTATTGCTGCCAGTATTATAAATTTTGTTTTTTAATAACAATTTTTATTCTGCCCCGTTACCATTGCAGTTGCTGTAGCAATGTCTAAGCCCTGATTATAAAGTCATCACTAGGGCAGAGGACTTCTAGCTCTAAAAAAGCACAAAATATGCAAGCACTTATGCACTTAGCAATTAAAAACCTTATAATATGCACTAAAAATGTGCAAAATGAATATTTTTTTCTAAAAATATAAATAATTTTTCAACAAGATTGTTAATAAAATTTAATTTTAAATAATAACTTTTTATTGATATAATTAGAGAGTAGACATTAATAGGTACATTATATTGGTAATATCAAATAATAAATAATCCTTGAGCGTTTCTAGGAAAAATGTGCGTTCGGGAACAGTCAACAACAATATTATATGATAAAAATTAAAAATTAATTTAAATTCATCAATTTTGGGTTCTAATATTAAATGAAATAAAAATTTCGATGGAGAAAATATTGAGAAAATTATTATTAACTGTATTAAATATTTCTCAAAAAGTATAAAATGGAAGAAATATGCCCTAAAAAAACAAAAAAAAACTCAAAAGATGCATTTATATGCAAAATAAAACTAGATATCTAGCTTTGCTTTAGCATAAAACGTATTTGTTTTTTACTCCGCTATTTTTTTTTTTTGATTGAGTAAAACAAAACATGCAAATAACATGCTACAAGTCTTCTGCCCTAATTATTATAAATACCTACTTGAGTATATATAATCAATGGTTATACACAGTGCTTGAATTGGAAAAAAATTAGAAGGGGGATGCAAAAGTACGAAAATAATGTGCGTTCCAGCAGATTGTAATGTCTTATAAATTCGTGGGGGGCTTTTTCACATTCGCGCCACACAGTAAAGGAGCATTTTATTATTATTATTTCTTTTATTTAGGTACTTGTTTAATTAAACAAATAATATGATTATTATTATTGGTATTGATATTTAAATTTGTTGTTGTGTCATTGCCAAAATTATAATATTTCGTCATTATTTTTACAAAAACTATTATTTGTGTTTTGCGCAAGAAAACTTTATCGTTCGGGTATCCCTTGTATTTTGTGGATGAAACTCAATGATAAGCTTCATCCATTCGAGGATCAGGTTCTTTTACTTTCTTTTTGGTGTATTTATCGTTTTATAATAATTAATAATTACATTATTCAGTAAATTTGTATGGAATTTATGTAAACATTACATTTAATGTTCCCTTTATTTTTAAGATCAATATTATTGTTTGTTATATTGAATTTTATTAATAATTTGTTAAATACAGTCTGCTTTTTTCTTTTACTGAACTTTGAAGTGTTATATTTTTTTTTTGTTAACTTTAGTTTCGCACTGGTTAATTTTTCATAAATCGTTTGTGTTTTGTTTTGACGAGAAAACTGTGTGTTGAACAGTAATGTTCTTATGAAAATAAAACAAAACATATTTTATAAAAATAACAACATACCTATATAATAAAGTAGATTACATTTTGTGTTCGTAATAACAAAATAATACCGAGAAAAATTGGCAATCGACGGTTGTCATTTCAAGAAATATATTGTTTGTATATTGTGACAACTACCGACCACTCCATATATGAATAAAATTTTTAATTTTCATTAGTTTAATAAAATTTAAGAGTCTTGACCGTCCCGTTCTCTGCGTCCCGGTATGAAAAATTAGAAGGGGTACGCTATAATATTTTGAAAAAAGAAAGGGGACTCCGTCCCCCCCCAATTCAAGCACTGATTATACAGCTATATAACATTCATAACATGTATAACATGTATAACATTCATCTGGAAAGATACCTGACAATAAAGAGAAATTAAATAACTTCAGCACGGGGATGGATAATACAAATTCGCAATCAGTAAAAAATATAGTTGATAGATAATTTATCTGAACCAGCACGTGTTTTAGAATGAAAAACAGCTGTTGAGCTCTCCATAAACCGGTAAACGTCACTATTAAATACTGCGCATGTATTAAAATCAACAGAAAACAAATTACAATAATATTGTGATTGGTTTTCCATTGATTACAAATTATTTACGACAATTATTGTCGTATATATTTTGCTGAGTAGTTTGTTGGTTTTAATGCGCTA
>JAIVES010000021.1:0-75607 GCA_032441835.1 Slavum lentiscoides
TTAATATTTTTATGTCTTATTGTGAGAAATTTTCTTTTGTATTTGAATTACGGATTAAACTTACGTTGTGCTATTCAAACAATATCACAAAAAAAAAAAAAATAGAATATATTTATAGTATCAAATAATCCAAACGGCCAGATTTTTATAACGAGCTTACATACGGAATAGTGGAAAAATTATATTCAAATAGTTCTTATGTGTATAAGAACTAAAAGGGTTTAGGGTCGCGCGTAATAAGTTACAAATAAATTGTATAACTTTTATACTAAATAAGTTTAGAACAAATTGATATTTTAAGTAAACTGAATTTATTTAATTTAAATTAGACTATTGCAAATATCCACATTATTAATTGTGTTTTTAAGTGGCAATATCTTGGAGAACTTTAATACATTTTCGAAGCAATTTTTTTAAAAACTGTTTAAAAAATGTAATAATATTTTATTCTGTTTCTTTTAAACTAAATTTTAATTTTAGATTAAACATAACCTGCCTTTAAAATGTCAAATTTTTATTTTTTTTTCAATATAAATTTTATATATAATTTAAAATATTATGTTTATAGGTTATTAAATACTTATTAACTATACTCGTATCTGTTTCATTTATACAAATTCTTTATTTTATATTAAACAAAACCTGCATTTAATTCCGAATCGTAATTAAAAAAATTAATATATTAACATATTAACATATTCATACGGCGGATTATTTGGTTGTTTTACAATTTTATGTTGATGGAAAAGAATAAAAAACCCATTGATAAATTTTGAACCAAGTACTAGAATTATCACAAGTGAAAACTACATTTTTAAAGTTTAAAGCAAATATCATTAAAAAGCGTCACGAGTTAAAAAAATTATAAATTTCGAATTTTATTCCAGTTAAATTTGGTAAAACTGTTGTATTTGAATTTAAATTTTAGACTAAAATTACGTGGTTTTGTACAATCCGTACCACAAGAAAAAGAAATGTAATTTATTTAAAATTTAAATGGTCATTTTGTAACTACGTGTTTACAATATTTAACAGTGAAGGAAAATGAAAATATATAAAATTCTCCAAATATATATATCAGGATAAAGTGAATAAATTGGAAAAAATGAACCAATTTTAAATTAATGGTACAACTTTTGAAATAAAATTATTCAAATATCCTAAATTTATTCATTAATGTTTATACATCATTTTTTTCTTTTAAATTTGAACTTTGGATTACTACACATTCCCGGCGCTATATACAATTCGTTCCACATATAAAAATGTGTATATTTGTAAATATTACAAACACGAGATTATCACAAACATTTTATTTATGGAACAATAGAAAACTTATGTTAAAATTTATCGTTATGAGTATAGGAACTGAGAAAAATTTGGCATCACATATAATAAGTTAAAATATTTTTATAACTATTAAACCGAATGATTTTAGAATACGTCAATTTTTATGTAAACTCAATGGATGTTTTTCATTTTAATTCTTTTATTAAGTAAACTAAAAATATTAATATGATTTTGATTAGTTTTATTCAAGTTTAATTAGAATAAATATTAAATTATATTTAATATTTTTATGTCTTATTGTGAGAAATTTTTCTTTTGTATTTGAATTACGGATTAAACTTACATTGTTCTATTTAAACAATATCACAAAAAAAAAATAGAATATATTTATAGTATCAAATAATCCAAACGGCCAGATTTTTATAACGAGCCTTTTATATTAATATTAATTATTAATATAATTAATATTTTTATGAAATATTAATTATATTAATAATAATAAACTAAATAGTTTTAGAACACGTCAATTTTTAAGTAAACTTAATGGATGTTTTTCATTTTAATTCAATTATTTATAACTTAATAATAATTGTAAGGCAACAGAATTTCGAGAAGGGCAAGCAGATTGTAATTATTATGACATTAATATTGGAGCATGCTGATTAAATTTGCAAAACTATAATTTTAATTATTAAATGTTTTATAATGAGATTAGTTTTGAACCGAATAGGTAATGTTAAAGTAAACTAAAAATATTAATATGATTTTGTTTAGTTTTATTCAAGTTTAATTAGAATAAATATTAAATTATATTTAATATTTTTATGTCTTATTGTGAGAAATTTTTCTATTGTATTTGAATTACGGATTAAACTTACATTGTGCTATTCAAACAATATCACAAAAAAAAAAATAGAATATATTTATAGTATCAAATAATCCAAACGGCCAAATTTTTATAACGAGCTTACATACGGAATAGTGGAAAAATTATATTCAAATTGTTCTTATGTGTATAAGAACTAAAAGGGTTTAGGGTCGAACGTAATAAGTTACAAATAAATTGTATAACTTTTATACTAAATAAGATTAGAACAAATTGATATTTTAAGTAAACTGAATTTATTTAATTTAAATAAGACTATTGCAAATACCCACATTATTAATTTTGTTTTTAAGTGGCAATATCTTGGAGAACTTTAATACATTTTCGAAGCAATTTTTTTTAAAAACTGTTTAAAAAATGTAATAATATTTTATTCTGTTTCTTTTAAACTAAATTTTAATTTTAGATTAAACATAACCTGCCTTTAAATCCAAATCATAAGAATAATAATTATTTTAATATTTAAACATTCATATAATGGCAGATAGTTTGGATGTTTAACAACATTGAGTTGTTAGATGATGTCCAGAAACTACTGAAAAATGTGAGAACCGAGTGACTATAAAAATAAAAATAACTTTTTGGCTAGTGCAATCCGAAAACTACCGTATAATAATTTTAAATATTTATTAGACAACAGAATTTCGGGAAGGGCAAGAAAATTGTAATCATTATGACATTAACATTGGAGCATGCCGATTAAATTGGCAAATCTATAACTTTAATTATTAAATATTTTATAATGAGATTAATGTCAAATTTTTATTTTTTTTTTAAATATAAATTTTATATATAATTTAAAATATTATGTTTATAGGTTATTAAATACTTATTAACTATACTCGTATCTGTTTCATTTATACAAATTCTTTATTTTATATTAAACAAAACCTGCATTTAATTCCGAATCGTAAGAAAAAAAATTAATATATTAACATATTCATACGGCGGATTATTTGGTTGTTTTACAATTTTATGTTGATGGAAAAGAATAAAAAACCCATTGATAAATTTTGAACCAAGTACTAGAATTATCACAAGTGAAAACTACATTTTTAAAGTTTAAAGCAAATATCATTAAAAAGCGTCACGAGTTAAAAAAATTATAAATTTCGAATTTTATTCCAGTTAAATTTGGTAAAACTGTTGTATTTGAATTTAAATTTTAGACTAAAATTACGTGGTTTTGTACAATCCGTACCACAAGAAAAAGAAATGTAATTTATTTAAAATTTAAATGGTCATTTTGTAACTACGTGTTTACAATATTTAACAGTGAAGGAAAATGAAAATATATAAAATTCTCCAAATATATATATCAGGATAAAGTGAATAAATTGGAAAAAATGAACCAATTTTAAATTAATGGTACAACTTTTGAAATAAAATTATTCAAATATCCTAAATTTATTCATTAATGTTTATACATCATTTTTTTCTTTTAAATTTGAACTTTGGATTACTACACATTCCCGGCGCTATATACAATTCGTTCCACATATAAAAATGTGTATATTTGTAAATATTACAAACACGAGATTATCACAAACATTTTATTTATGGAACAATAGAAAACTTATGTTAAAATTTATCGTTATGAGTATAGGAACTGAGAAAATTTGGCATCACATATAATAAGTTAAAATATTTTTATAACTATTAAACCGAATGATTTTAGAATACGTCAATTTTATGTAAACTCAATGGATGTTTTTCATTTTAATTCGTTTATTAAGTAAACTAAAAATATTAATATGATTTTGATTAGTTTTATTCAAGTTTAATTAGAATAAATATTAAATTATATTTAATATTTTTATGTCTTATTGTGAGAAATTTTTCTTTTGTATTTGAATTACGGATTAAACTTACGTTGTTCTATTTAAACAATATCACAAAAAAAAAAAATAGAATATATTTATAGTATCAAATAATCCAAACGGCCAGATTTTTATAACGAGCCTTTTATATTAATATTAATTATTAATATAATTAATATTTTATGAAATATTAATTATATTAATAATAATAAACTAAATACTTTTAGAACACGTCAATTTTAAGTAAACTTAATGGATGTTTTCATTTTAATTCAATTATTTATAACTTAATAATAATTGTAAGGCAACAGAATTTCGAGAAGGGCAAGCAGATTGTAATTATTATGACATTAATATTGGAGCATGCTGATTAAATTTGCAAAACTATAATTTTAATTATTAAATGTTTTATAATGAGATTAAATCCAATTAAATTAATTGTACGCGTTTTGAACCGAATAGGTAATGTTAAAGTAAACTAAAAAATATTAATATGATTTTGTTTAGTTTTATTCAAGTTTAATTAGAATAAATATTAAATTATATTTAATATTTTTATGTCTTATTGTGAGAAATTTTTCTTTTGTATTCGAATAACGGATTAAACTTACGTGGTGCTATACAAACAATATCACAAAAAAAAAAAAATAGAATATATTTATAGTATCAAATAATCCAAACGTCCAGATTTTTATTACGAGCTTACATACGGAATATTGGAAAAATTATATTCAAATTGTTCTTATGTGTATAAGAACTAAAAGTGTTTAGGATCGCGCGTAATAAGTTACAAATAAATTATATAACTTTTATACTAAATAAGTTTAGAACAATTTGATATTTTAAGTAAACTGAATTTATTTAATTTAAATTAGACTATTGCAAATATCCACATTATTAATTGTGTTTTTAAGTGGCAATATCTTGGAGAACTTTAATACATTTTCGAAGCAATTTTTTTTAAAAACTGTTTAAAAAATGTAATAATATTTTATTCTGTTTCTTTTAAACTAAATTTTAATTTTAGATTAAACATAACCTGCCTTTAAATCCAAATCATAAGAATAATAATTATTATAATATTTATACATTCATATAATAGCAGATAATTTGGATGTTTTACAACATTGAATTGTTAACTAATGTAGAGAAACTACTGAAAAATGTGAGAACCGAGTGACTATAAAAATAAAAATAACTTTTTGGCTAGTGAAATCCGAAAACTACCGTATAATAATTTTAATATTTATTAGACAACAGAATTTCGGGAAGGGCAAGAAAATTGTAATCATTATGACATTAACATTGGAGCATGCCGATTAAATTGTCAAATCTATAACTTTAATTATTAAATATTTTATAATGAGATCAATGTCAAATTTTTAATTTTTTTTTAATATAAATTTTATATATATATTTTAAAATATAATGTTTATAGGTTATTAAAAACCTATTAACTATACTCGTATCTGTTTCATTTATACAAATTCTTTATTTTATATTAAACAAAACCTGCATTTAATTCCGAATCGTAAGAAAAAAAATTATTATATTTACATATTCATACGGCGGATTATTTGGTTGTTTTACAATTTTATGTTGATGGAAAAGAATATAAAACCCATTGATAAATTTTGAACCAAGTACTAGAATTATCACAAGTGAAAACTACATTTTTAAAGTTTAAAGCAAATATCATTAAAAAGCGTCACGAGTTAAAAAAATTATAAATTTCGAATTTTATTCCAGTTAAATTTGGTAAAACTGTTGTATTTGAATTTAAATTTTAGACTAAAATTACGTGGTTTTGTACAATCCGTACCACAAGAAAAAGAAATGTAATTTATTTAAAATTTAAATGGTCATTTTGTAACTACGTGTTTACAATATTTAACAGTGAAGGAAAATGAAAATATATAAAATTCTCCAAATATATATATCAGGATTAAGTGAATAAATTGGAAAAAATGAACCAATTTTAAATTAATGGTACAACTTTTGAAATAAAATTATTCAAATATCCTAAATTTATTCATTAATGTTTATACATCATTTTTTCTTTTAAATTTGAACTTTGGATTACTACACATTCCGGCGCTATATACAATTCGTTCCACATATAAAAATGTGTATATTTGTAAATATTACAAACACGAGATTATCACAAACATTTTATTTATGGAACAATAGAAAACTTATGTTAAAATTTATCGTTATGAGTATAGGAACTGAGAAAATTTGGCATCACATATAATAAGTTAAAATATTTTATAACTATTAAACCGAATGATTTTAGAATACGTCAATTTTATGTAAACTCAATGGATGTTTTTCATTTTAATTCGTTTATTAAGTAAACTAAAAATATTAATATGATTTTGATTAGTTTTATTCAAGTTTAATTAGAATAAATATTAAATTATATTTAATATTTTATGTCTTATTGTGAGAAATTTTTCTTTTGTATTTGAATTACGGATTAAACTTACGTTGTTCTATTTAAACAATATCACAAAAAAAAAAAATAGAATATATTTATAGTATCAAATAATCCAAACGGCCAGATTTTTATAACGAGCCTTTTATATTAATATTAATTATTAATATAATTAATATTTTATGAAATATTAATTATATTAATAATAATAAACTAAATACTTTTAGAACACGTCAATTTTAAGTAAACTTAATGGATGTTTTCATTTTAATTCAATTATTTATAACTTAATAATAATTGTAAGGCAACAGAATTTCGAGAAGGGCAAGCAGATTGTAATTATTATGACATTAATATTGGAGCATGCTGATTAAATTTGCAAAACTATAATTTTAATTATTAAATGTTTTATAATGAGATTAAATCCAATTAAATTAATTGTACGCGTTTTGAACCGAATAGGTAATGTTAAAGTAAACTAAAAATATTAATATGATTTTGTTTAGTTTTATTCAAGTTTAATTAGAATAAATATTAAATTATATTTAATATTTTATGTCTTATTGTGAGAAATTTTTCTTTTGTATTCGAATAACGGATTAAACTTACGTGGTGCTATACAAACAATATCACAAAAAAAAAATAGAATATATTTATAGTATCAAATAATCCAAACGTCCAGATTTTTATTACGAGCTTACATACGGAATATTGGAAAAATTATATTCAAATTGTTCTTATGTGTATAAGAACTAAAAGTGTTTAGGATCGCGTAATAAGTTACAAATAAATTATATAACTTTTATACTAAATAAGTTTAGAACAATTTGATATTTTAAGTAAACTGAATTTATTTAATTTAAATTAGACTATTGCAAATATCCACATTATTAATTGTGTTTTAAGTGGCAATATCTTGGAGAACTTTAATACATTTTCGAAGCAATTTTTTTAAAAACTGTTTAAAAATGTAATAATATTTTATTCTGTTTCTTTTAAACTAAATTTTAATTTTAGATTAAACATAACCTGCCTTTAAATCCAAATCATAAGAATAATAATTATTATAATATTTATACATTCATATAATAGCAGATAATTTGGATGTTTTACAACATTGAATTGTTAACTAATGTAGAGAAACTACTGAAAATGTGAGAACCGAGTGACTATAAAAATAAAAATAACTTTTGGCTAGTGAAATCCGAAAACTACCGTATAATAATTTTAATATTTATTAGACAACAGAATTTCAGGAAGGGCAAGAAAATTGTAATCATTATGACATTAACATTGGAGCATGCCGATTAAATTGTCAAATCTATAACTTTAATTATTAAATATTTTATAATGAGATCAATGTCAAATTTTAATTTTTTTTAATATAAATTTTATATATATATTTTAAAATATAATGTTTATAGGTTATTAAAACCTATTAACTATACTCGTATCTGTTTCATTTATACAAATTCTTTATTTTATATTAAACAAAACCTGCATTTAATTCCGAATCGTAAGAAAAAAAATTATTATATTTACATATTCATACGGCGGATTATTTGGTTGTTTTACAATTTTATGTTGATGGAAAAGAATATAAAACCCATTGATAAATTTTGAACCAAGTACTAGAATTATCACAAGTGAAAACTACATTTTTAAAGTTTAAAGCAAATATCATTAAAAAGCGTCACGAGTTAAAAAAATTATAAATTTCGAATTTTATTCCAGTTAAATTTGGTAAAACTGTTGTATTTGAATTTAAATTTTAGACTAAAATTACGTGGTTTTGTACAATCCGTACCACAAGAAAAAGAAATGTAATTTATTTAAAATTTAAATGGTCATTTTGTAACTACGTGTTTACAATATTTAACAGTGAAGGAAAATGAAAATATATAAAATTCTCCAAATATATGTATCAGGATTAAGTGAATAAATTGGAAAAAATGAACCAATTTTAAATTAATGGTACAACTTTTGAAATAAAATTATTCAAATATCCTAAATTTATTCATTAATGTTTATACATCATTTTTTTCTTTTAAATTTGAACTTTGGATTACTACACATTCCCGGCGCTATATACAATTCGTTCCACATATAAAAATGTGTATATTTGTAAATATTACAAACACGAGATTATCACAAACATTTTATTTATGGAACAATAGAAAACTTATGTTAAAATTTATCGTTATGAGTATAGGAACTGAGAAAATTTGGCATCACATATAATTAGTTAAAATATTTTTATAACTATTAAACCGAATGATTTTAGAATACGTCAATTTTTATGTAAACTCAATGGATGTTTTTCATTTTAATTCGTTTATTAAGTAAACTAAAAAATATTAATATGATTTTGATTAGTTTTATTCAAGTTTAATTAGAATAAATATTAAATTATATTTAATATTTTTATGTCTTATTGTGAGAAATTTTTCTTTTGTATTTGAATTACGGATTAAACTTACGTTGTTCTATTTAAACAATATCACAAAAAAAAAAAATAGAATATATTTATAGTATCAAATAATCCAAACGGCCAGATTTTTATAACGAGCCTTTTATATTAATATTATTATTAATATAATTAATATTTTATGAAATATTAATTATATTAATAATAATAAACTAAATACTTTTAGAACACGTCAATTTTTAAGTAAACTTAATGGATGTTTTTCATTTTAATTCAATTATTTATAACTTAATAATAATTGTAAGGCAACAGAATTTCGAGAAGGGCAAGCAGATTGTAATTATTATGACATTAATATTGGAGCATGCTGATTAAATTTGCAAAACTATAATTTTAATTATTAAATGTTTTATAATGAGATTAAATCCAATTAAATTAATTGTACGCGTTTTGAACCGAATAGGTAATGTTAAAGTAAACTAAAAAATATTAATATGATTTTGTTTAGTTTTATTCAAGTTTAATTAGAATAAATATTAAATTATATTTAATATTTTTATGTCTTATTGTGAGAAATTTTTCTTTTGTATTCGAATAACGGATTAAACTTACGTGGTGCTATACAAACAATATCACAAAAAAAAAAAATAGAATATATTTATAGTATCAAATAATCCAAACGTCCAGATTTTTATTACGAGCTTACATACGGAATATTGGAAAAATTATATTCAAATTGTTCTTATGTGTATAAGAACTAAAAGTGTTTAGGATCGCGCGTAATAAGTTACAAATAAATTATATAACTTTTATACTAAATAAGTTTAGAACAATTTGATATTTTAAGTAAACTGAATTTATTTAATTTAAATTAGACTATTGCAAATATCCACATTATTAATTGTGTTTTTAAGTGGCAATATCTTGGAGAACTTTAATACATTTTCGAAGCAATTTTTTTTAAAAACTGTTTAAAAAATGTAATAATATTTTATTCTGTTTCTTTTAAACTAAATTTTAATTTTAGATTAAACATAACCTGCCTTTAAATCCAAATCATAAGAATAATAATTATTATAATATTTATACATTCATATAATAGCAGATAATTTGGATGTTTTACAACATTGAATTGTTAACTAATGTAGAGAAACTACTGAAAAATGTGAGAACCGAGTGACTATAAAAATAAAAATAACTTTTTGGCTAGTGAAATCCGAAAACTACCGTATAATAATTTTAATATTTATTAGACAACAGAATTTCGGGAAGGGCAAGAAAATTGTAATCATTATGACATTAACATTGGAGCATGCCGATTAAATTGTCAAATCTATAACTTTAATTATTAAATATTTTATAATGAGATCAATGTCAAATTTTTAATTTTTTTTTAATATAAATTTTATATATATATTTTAAAATATAATGTTTATAGGTTATTAAAAACTTATTAACTATACTCGTATCTGTTTCATTTATACAAATTCTTTATTTTATATTAAACAAAACCTGCATTTAATTCCGAATCGTAAGAAAAAAAATTATTATATTTACATATTCATACGGCGGATTATTTGGTTGTTTTACAATTTTATGTTGATGGAAAAGAATATAAAACCCATTGATAAATTTTGAACCAAGTACTAGAATTATCACAAGTGAAAACTACATTTTTAAAGTTTAAAGCAAATATCATTAAAAAGCGTCACGAGTTAAAAAAATAATAAATTTTGAATTTTATTCCAGTTAAATTTGGTAAAACTCTTGTATTTGAATTTAAATTTTAGATTAAAATTACGTGGTTTTGTACAATCCGTACCACAAGAAAAAGAAATGTCATTTTGTAACTACGTGTTTACAATATTTAACAGTGAAGGAAAATGAATATATATAAAATTCTCCAAATACATGTGTTCGCGCCATAAACTAAATACGGCGCTCATTCACTGTAATTAAAAATTATTATTTATCGTTTCATTTATTTATATAAATCTAATGTGGTTATCTACCCAGTCGTTGACCTGTTTACTCGCCGTACCATTATCGTTATTATTTATTCTTATTTTTGTTATTATCGTTTTTATTATAATTTTCGTCGTAATCGTCGGCGTTTATTCGTATTACGTGGTCGTTGTCGTTGCGTGCCGTATTGTAAAATGGCAATTTTTTTTATAAACGTAAAATTATTTAGCGTTTCGCGCTTTTTAATTGTTTTTTTTTGTATTTTGTCGTCGCTTGTCACCGGGACCTCCGTCGAACGTCCGTTTTTACGTACATATTCACTGTCCGTTCGGGTAAAATGTACATCGGTTGAATTTCGTCTTCGTTGTTTTGATATTTTGCCCAACGCCGAACATTTTCGTCGCCGCACCAACGCTCCGTATTACTATTGTCTTTTCGAGGAACAGGTTATTTTTTTTATAAATATATCTGTTCTTTTGTTATATTGTTATTATTTTATTTTGTACAATTATTATAAAATTGTTTTGTTGTTGTCGAAATATTTTTAAGTATTGTGTATTAATCCCCCCTGTTCCCCATATAATTAAGATATTATTGGTTTGATGTATTTTGTTTTTTTTTTTTTTTTAAATTACAGTCCACTTATTTATATTTTATTTTATTTGGTTTTTCATTCATTATATTTTTTTTCCTCGCTATATATTCGTTAGATATTTTGTGTGGTAATTATACATTTGGTCCATTCGAACCGGATAATTTAAATGAATTAGCGAATATTTTTATGTAATAACCAACAAGATTTATAATTACTGAGGTCTCTCCGTGTTCGTTTCCCGAGCACGTATATGTACATCCTAATCGTCGAACCTCAGTAGTTATCGTCATCTACGTCGTAAATATTGTATGTATTCGCAGAGTATATTGTTTATTTTTATTAATATTTTAAATTGTACGTTATTTTGGGTAAAACGTTAAAATGAGTACGTTCACAGCAACTTCGTACGCTGATGCCAAGGCGAGAATTGAGCGTGGTTTAAAGAGGTTAGCAACGTTTATGTCAGCCATAGATAATTTCAAGAAGATAACACAAATACTACGAAACGTATTAAGGTCATGAATATGTTACGCGAATTAACAGATATACGATCTCACGTTGAATCGGATATACAAATAATGGAGTCGTCGGTGAACTTAAACGTAGTTCCTAATATTACGTCGCATGAATTTAGTCAATCACTCGCAGATACCTTTGATACTTTATACTATGAATTGTTAAGTTCTGCAGATATTCTTGGTATGTCTACATCACAACCTATGGATATGTCGTCGTCGTTACTCAATAATTCTGTCAATCCAAATTCTACAATGTCGTCATTGGCCAATTTTCATTTGCCAAAAAGAAAATTTCCAATCTTTTCAGGTAATATCTCGGAATGGCAAGGATTTGAAAACCTATTTAATTCCATTTTATCTCACGTGCCAAATTTACCTGATATTGAACGTTTCGAAATATTAAAAACATCGCTTGAAGGAGAAGCTCTAGCCCTCATTAAACATTTGCCTATTACAGTACTAAATTATCATAGTGCTTGGGAAATATTAAAAACACAGTATGGAAATAAAAGAGATTTAGCCCGTCATCATTTGGATGCATTGTTATCAATTGGTCCGATCAGTACAAATAATGCTCCATCAATAAAAACCGCAATTAATTCCATAGTTGAACACCTCGCTGCTTTAAATAATCTTGGTTTTACTACGAAACAATGGAGTCCAATGCTTATTCATATATTTGAGAAAAATTTAGACAGAGATCTTCGATCTCGCTGGGAACTTTTAGTTGGTAATCGTCATCTTCCATCTACTGATGAGTTCGTTGATTTCTTACGGAGTCATTTGCGTTCTGCGGAAGCCATATCAACTCAAAATTCTAAAGTTGATAAGAAACCACAACAATTTTTGAAAGTAAGTCGTTCGGCCGGCACTTCAAAGGTGTTAATGACTTCGATGACATCTACATCGGATAAGTGTGATTTATGTCACGAGAATCATGAAATTAGAAAATGTTCACTTTTTTAATAAAAAGCCGAAAGAACGTTTTAACTTTATAAAAGAACGACGTATGTGTATAAATTGTCTTCGATCTGGACACTCTGCGTCAACTTGCACTTCAAAATTTTTATGCAAAAATTGCAAAAAATCACATCACTCACTTCTTCATTTTGAAACAGTCACAAAAGCCTCTCCTCCAAAATCGATTAATAACACTTCATCAACTTCGTCTCAAGGTTCATCAACTCCTCCAACAAATGTTCAATGTAATTCGGTATTATTAAACGGCGATATTTCAAATGAAAACCAACTACCACTTGTATCGTTAACGGTCAAGAATCAACTTAGGCCAGTTGTTCTTTTGTCTACTATTCTAGTACGAGTGCGATCTTTAACAAACGAATTTTATATGTTACGTGCCTTACTTGACTCTGGAGCTCAAGCAAGTTTTATAACAGACAACTGGGCTTCACGATTATCATTACGTCGGCGTCGTTGTGACTTACAAGTTAGCGCTCTTTCAAATGTTCCGTTGAAAGAATTAAAGGTTGTGTGACGGTGGAATTGTGTGTTCCAAATAATGGAAATCCGATTTCTATTAATGCTATAGTCATTCCTTCTATAACAGATCGTACACCACAAAATATTGTAACTCCAGGAAATGGGATCATTTATCTAATATACAATTAGCAGATCCTCAATACAACATGCCAGGTCCAATAGATTTATTATTAGGTGCTGAAGTAACTTCAATGTTGTTAACGGGTGGTGTCATACGAGGAAATTCTGATGAACCGATAGCCTTGAATACGAGTTTCGGTTGGGTTATAATGGGACCTACAGGTTCAACTAACCGTCAACCTGACATCAAATCGTTTCATATTTCAGTCACAGAGAATCTTGATAATGCTATCAAGAAATTTTGGGAAATTGAAGAACCACCTTCAAGTGCTCCACTCCAGATGATATTCAAGCGGAACAAATATACAAAAATACGGTGACACGGCTCGAAACTGGTAGATTTATGTTATCATTGCCCTTTCGAACCAGTCGTCCAATCTTGGGAGATTCATTCACCATAGCAATGCATCGCTTCAAGTCTCTTGAACAACGACTATCTCACAACCCACAACTTCAAAAAGATTATCACGAATTTATGAAAAATTATTTGGACTGTAATCATATGGAACTTTTAACTATTAATGATGAACAAAATCCATATTCGTATTATATCCCTCATCATTGTGTGTTGAAACCAGATAGTACAACTACCAAATTACGTGTGGTTTTTAATGCTTCGTCAAAAACAAAATCTGGTCAATCTCTAAACGAAATGTTACTTAGCGGTCCTAAACTTCAACCAAATTTACAATTTATTCTACTTCGTGCTCGTCTGTCCAAATATATTTTCATGGCAGACATTAAACAAATGTATAGACAAATTTTAATTCAACCTGAAGATCGTAATTATCTACGTATTTTATGGCGTTTTAATTCATCAGACCCAATAAACACTTATCGTTTGTGTACAGTTACATATGGAACTTCATGCGCTCCTCATCAAGCTCTCCGTACATTGAGGGAACTAGCTACGATTGGACGCGAGAAATTTCCCTTCGCTTCCGAAATTTTATTAACGGATACATATGTCGACGACATCTTGTCCGGGGCTGAAACAGATGAGGAAGCTTTACACAAACAGACTCAATTGATTGCTTTATGTGGTCAAGGACAATTTGAGTTACGGAAATGGGCAAGTAACAATTCTCGAATACTTCATGCTGTTTCTGAAGATGATAGGCTAATGTCTCCGGCTGTATTTTTTGATGACGTTGACAATAAAGGTTTGAAAATACTTGGAATGCAATGGGACCCTAAATTCGACACATTTTCGTATAAATTATCACAAATTTCAGTTAATCCAACAAAGAGATCAATATTATCTGAAATTGCTAAAGTGTTCGATCCACTTGGTTTGCTATCACCTGTTACGTTTTACTGAAACATTTTATGCAGCAACTGTGGACTGCTGGTATTGGATGGGACGATCAAGTTCCCCATGAACTTTCGACTATCTGGTTGCGCTATCAAAATGAATTTTCACTATTAAGCAATGTTAATGTACCTCGTAGAATAACTTGCGATTATCCGATTAATTATCAACTTCATGTATTCACGGACAGTTCTCAAAAGGGATACGCTGCAGCTGTTTATCTCCGAGGAATGTCTTCAAATAATGTTATCTGTCAATTGGTTACTGCCAAGTCCAAAGTAGCTCCTCTTAAGTGCTTAAGTGTTCCACGCCTTGAACTTTGTGCCGCAGTTTTAGGTGCAAAGTTATTACGTACAATTCATGATATATATACCAAAAGAATAACTATTGACAATATGCATGCATGGACCGACTCGTCTACTGTTCTTGCTTGGATTAAATCATCTCCTCATCGATGGGTTACCTTTGTTGCCAATAGAACGAGTCTAATTCAAGAACTAACTGCTCCTGAAATATGGCGTCATGTATCAACTCATGAAAATCCAGTTGATTGTGCCTCTAGAGGTTTATTTCCAGCTGAACTGATTACCCATCCTTTATGGTGGTCAGGCCCATCATTTTTACTTAACGATGAGTCCACTTGGCCCAATTACCAATTACCAAGTCACCAAACTAAAAATGAAACAGTGCCAGAACTCCGAAAAATTATAGTTCACATGGTTGCAGAAGAAAGTGAAATTCAACGTCTCCTCAATCGATGTTCATCGTGGGAAAAAATTAAACGAATCATCGCATACTGCCTCAAATGGAAATTGCATTATATGTCTCCAAATAAACGTGTTAATGAATTAACTCCAGCTGATCTCGATCTTGCGGTTACAACAATTATTCGGTCAGTTCAACACGTTGAGTTCAAAACCGAACTCGATGCTGTGACTTTAAATAAACCTCTCGTGAAATCGTTTCGTCGTTTAGATCTTTTCCTTGATTCGTCTGAACTACTTCGAGTGGGAGGTCGACTAAGCAATGCTTCCATTCCATATGCACAAAACATCCCATATTGCTACCGAAACGGCATAGACTTACGGAGATAATAATCGATGCTTATCATACTCGTTTATGTCACCCAGGAACTTCAGCATTGCAATCAAATCTTCAAAGAGATTTTTGGATAATATCAGCTCGTCAAGCTATTAGATCACGCGTTCGGAAGTGCATTGCATGTTTTCGACACAATCCTAAAGAAATTACTCCTAAAATGGCATCACTTCCCACTTATAGACTTCAGCAAGTAAAACCTTTTTACATTTCTGGAGTAGATTACGCGGGTCCTTTACCCATTAAACAATGTCGTGGCAGAAATCTCGCACACATTCAAGTGTACATCTGTTTATTTGTGTGTATGAACACTAAAGCCTTACATCTCGAACTTAGCTCTGATCATTCAACGGAATCTTTTTTAATGGCATTTTCACGGTTTGCGGCACGTCGTGGCCCAATTCAAGAAATACATAGTGACCGTGGTACTAACTTCGTTGGCGCTTCGCAACTATTAACCGATTTCACGACTAGTACACAGTACCAAACCAAGATCTCCAACCATTTAGCCTTACAAAATATTCACTGGTCATTCAATCCACCGTCTGCCCCACATTTTGGAGGTCTTTGGGAGGCTGGCGTAAAATCAACAAAACTTTACTGCTTCGTTCCATTGGAACACACAAATTATCGTATGAAGAATTATACACAGTATTAACGCGAATTGAAGCCACTCTTAATTCACGCCCTCTGTGCGCTCTGAGCAATGATACAAACGATATGGAAGCACTAACACCTAGTCATTTTTTGACTTTGGAACCATCAACCTCGTTACCTGATCCTACATTAACACACGTACCGATGTCAAAATATCAAAGATGGCGACTTATATCTGATATTCATCAATGTTTCTGGACACGTTGGCAAAATGAATACTTAGTAAGTCTTCAAGTTCGAGCAAAATGGACCACACAACAGGAGTCAGTGAAATTGGGTGATTTAGTGCTGATCAAAGAACCCACCCCTCCATTAACATGGCGTCTTGGTCGTGTCCAACAACTACATCCTGGCTCAGATGGTATTATTCGTGTTGTCACCGTTCGAACACAACACGGAACGTTTAAAAGACCAGTTATTAAACTTTGTCCACTTCCACTCTGTTGAAGGTACAATCCTTCAACGCGGGCAGGATGTTCGCGCCATAAACTAAATACGGCGCTCATTCACTGTAATTAAAAATTATTATTTATCGTTTCATTTATTTATATAAATCTAATGTGGTTATCTACCCAGTCGTTGACCTGTTTACTCGCCGTACCATTATCGTTATTATTTATTCTTATTTTTGTTATTATCGTTTTTATTATAATTTTCGTCGTAATCGTCGGCGTTTATTCGTATTACGTGGTCGTTGTCGTTGCGTGCCGTATTGTAAAATGGCAATTTTTTTATAAACGTAAAATTATTTAGCGTTTCGCGCTTTTTAATTGTTTTTTTTTGTATTTTGTCGTCGCTTGTCACCGGGACCTCCGTCGAACGTCCGTTTTTACGTACATATTCACTGTCCGTTCGGGTAAAATGTACATCGGTTGAATTTCGTCTTCGTTGTTTTGATATTTTGCCCAACGCCGAACATTTTCGTCGCCGCACCAACGCTCCGTATTACTATTGTCTTTTCGAGGAACAGGTTATTTTTTTTATAAATATTTCTGTCCTTTTGTTATATTGTTATTATTTTATTTTGTACAATTATTATAAAATTGTTTTGTTGTTGTCGAAATATTTTTAAGTATTGTGTATTAATCCCCCCTGTTCCCCATATAATTAAGATATTATTGGTTTGATTTATTTTGTTTTATTTTTTTTTTTTTTAAATTACAGTCCACTTATTTATATTTTATTTTATTTGGTTTTTCATTCATTATATTTTTTTTCCTCGCTATATATTCGTGAGATATTTTGTGTGGTTATTATATGTACATATTCATACGGCGGATTATTTGGTTGTTTTACAATTTTATGTTGATGGAAAAGAATATAAAACCCATTGATAAATTTTGAACCAAGTACTAGAATTATCACAAGTGAAAACTACATTTTTAAAGTTTAAAGCAAATATCATTAAAAAGCGTCACGAGTTAAAAAAATAATAAATTTTGAATTTTATTCCAGTTAAATTTGGTAAAACTGTTGTATTTGAATTTAAATTTAAGATTAAAATTACGTGGTTTTGTACAATCCGTACCACAAGAAAAAGAAATGTCATTTTGTAACTACGTGTTTACAATATTTAACAGTGAAGGAAAATGAATATATATAAAATTCTCCAAATACATGTATCAGGATAATGTGAATTAATTGGAAAAAATTAACCAATTTTAAGTTAATTGTTCAACTTTTGAAATAAAATTATTCAAATATCCTAAATTTATTCATTAATGTTTATACATCATTTATTTCTTTTAAATTTGGACTTTGGATTACTACACATTCCCGGCGCTATATACAATTCGTTCCACATATAAAAATGTGTATATTTGTAAATATTACAAACACGAGATTATCACAAAACATTTTATTTATGGAACAATAGAAAACTTATGTTAAAATTTATCGTTATGAGTATAGGAACTGAGAAAATTTTGGCATCACATATAATAAGTTAAAATATTTTTATAACTATTAAACCGAATGATTTTAGAATACGTCAATTTTTATGTAAACTCAATGGATGTTTTTCATTTCAATTCGTTTATTAAGTAAACTAAAAATATTAATATGATTTTGTTTAGTATTATTCAAGTTTAATTAGAATAAACATTAAATTATATTTAATATTTTTATGTCTTTTGTGAGAAATTTTTCTTTTGTATTTGAATTACGGATGAAACTTACGTTGTCCTATACAAACAATATCACAAAAAAAAATAGAATATATTTATAGTATCAAATAATCCAAACGGCCAGATTTTTATAACGAGCCTTTTTATATTAATATTAATTATTAATATAATTAATATTTTTATGAAATATTAATTATATTAATAATATTAAACTAAATACTTTTAGAACACGTCCATTTTTAAGTAAACTTAATGGATGTTTTTCATTTTAATTCAATTATTTATAACTTTATAATAATTGTAAGGCAACAGAATTTCGAAAAGGGCAAGAAAATTGGAATCATTATGACATTAACATTGGAGTATGCCGATTAAATTGGCAGAACTATAACTTTAATTATGAATAATTTATAATGAGATTAATGTCAATTTTTTTTTTTTTATATAAATTTTATATATAATTGAAAATATTATGTTTTAAGGTAATTAAATAATGTCAATTATTAATATATTTTAAAAGTTAATATATATAATATTTCAATCAATCTTTACAACGTGTTTACATTATTGTACGGTAAAAAACATAATTAATTATTTTATAATACGTCAATTTTTATGTAAACTCAATGGATGTTTTTCATTTTAATTCGATTATTGCATATAACCACATTAATAACTGTGTTTTCGGTGGAATATAGCTGGGTGAATTCTTATATAATTGTGAAAAATATACTTTAAGATTCTGTTATATACTTGAGTAGTATTCTTTATATGAAACACTAAAAAGTTTATACCTATGTATGATACTGTTTAGTTTTGTTCCAGTTTAATTTTTAATTTTAATATTGTACGTTAAAAAAAATATTAAAATTTTCGTAATAGGTATGAGGATTAAGTCAATTTATACGATCAAAAATAACCAATATTTAATTAATTGTACTAATTTTGAACCAAATGCCATAAGAATACATTGAAAAAAACATATGATACTCATTGGTTTTATTCCTGTTTAATTTGAATTATAGTCTAATAAATTAATTTTTATATGTATGTGACATATGATTTATCAAAAAAATTGCTACCCTAAAGTTATTCATTAATAATTATACACATTTTTTTTTTTAATATTTGAACTTTGGATTACACATACCCGGTGCTAGATAAAATTCGTTCCACATATAAAAATGTGTATAGATGTAAATATTTCAAACACGAGATTATCACAAAAATGTTATATATGGAATAATAGAAAACTTATGTTAAATTTATCGTTATGAGTATAGGAACTGAGAGAAATTTGGTATCACATATAATAAGTTAAAATATTTTATAACTATTAAATACTTTTAGATGATTTTAGAATACGTCAATTTTATGTAAACTCAATGGATGTTTTTCATTTCAATTCGTTTATTAAGTAAACTAAAAATATTAATATGATTTTGTTTAGTATTATTCAAGTTCAATTAGAATAAATATTAAATTATATTTAATATTTTTATGTCTTTTTGTGAGAAATTTTTCTTTTGTATTTGAATTACGGATGAAACTTACGTTGTGCTATACAAACAATATCACAAAAAAAAAATAGAATATATTTATAGTATCAAATAATCCAAACGTCCAGATTTTTATTACGAGCTTACATACGGAATATTGGAAAAATTATATTCAAATTGTTCTTATGTGTATAGGAACTAAAAGTGTTTAGGATCGCGTGTAATAAGTTACAAATAAATTGTATAACTTTTATACTAAATAAGTTTAGAACAAATTGATATTTTAAGTAAACTGAATTTATTTAATTTAAATTAGACTATTGCAAATACCTACATTATTAATTGTGTTTTTAA
This sequence comes from Slavum lentiscoides, assembly GCA_032441835.1. Taxonomy (NCBI): domain Eukaryota; kingdom Metazoa; phylum Arthropoda; class Insecta; order Hemiptera; family Aphididae; genus Slavum; species Slavum lentiscoides. Next base: position 20,606 of record JAIVES010000021.1, read on the forward strand.
GTGGCAATATCTTGGAGAACTTTAATACATTTTCGAACCAATTTTTTTAAAAACCAGTTTAAAAAAATGTAATAATATTTTATTCTGTTTCTTTTAAACTAAATTTTAATTTTAGATTAAACATAACCTGCCTTTAAATCCAAATTATAAGGATAATAATTATAATAATATTTAAACTATAATGTCCGATAATTTGGATGTTTTACAACATTGATTTGTTAACTAATGTACAGAAACTACTGAAAAATGTGAGAACCGAGTGACTATAAAAATAAAAATAACTTTTTGGCTAGTGAAATCCGAAAACTACCGTATAATAATTTTAATATTTATTAGACAACAGAATATCGGGAAGGGCAAGAAAATTGTAATCATTATGACATTAACATTGGAGCATGCCGATTAAATTGTCAAATCTATAACTTTAATTATTAAATATTTTATAATGAGATCAATGTCAAATTTTTAATTTTTTTTTAATATAAATTTTATATATATATTTTAAAATATAATGTTTATAGGTTATTAAAAACTTATTAACTATACTCGTATCTGTTTCATTTATACAAATTCTTTATTTTATATTAATCAAAACCTGCATTTAATTCCGAATCGTAAGAAAAAAAATTATTATATTTACATATTCATACGGCGGATTATTTGGTTGTTTTACAATTTTATGTTGATGGAAAAGAATATTAAACCCATTGATAAATTTTGAACCAAGTACTAGAATTATCACAAGTGAAAACTACATTTTTAAAGTTTAAAGCAAATATCATTAAAAAGCGTCACGAGTTAAAAAAATAATAAATTATGAATTTTATTCCAGTTAAGTATGGTAAAACTGTTGTATTTGAATTTAAATTTTAGACTAAAATTACGTGGTTTTGTACAATCCGTACCACAAGAAAAAGAAATGTAATTTATTTAAAATTTAAATGGTCATTTTGTAACTACGTGTTTACAATACTTAACAGTGAAGGAAAATGAAAATATATTCAATTCTCCAAATACATATATCAGGATAAAGTGAATAAATTGGAAAATATTAACCAATATTAAGTTAATTGTACAACTTTTGAAATAAAATTATTCAAATATCCTAAATTTATTCATTAATGTTTATACATCATTTTTTTCTTTTAAATTTGAACTTTGGATTACTACACATTCCCGGCGCTATATACAATTCGTTCCACATATAAAAATGTGTATATTTGTAAATATTACAAACACGAGATTATCACAAACATTTTATTTATGGAACAATAGAAAACTTATGTTAAAATTTATCGTTATGAGTATAGGAACTGAGAAGAATTTGGCATCACATATAATAAGTTAAAATATTTTTTATAACTATTAAACCGAATGATTTTATAATACGTCAATTTTTATGTAAACTCAATGGATGTTTTTCATTTTAATTCGATTATTGCATATAACCACATTAATAACTGTGTTTTCGGTGGAATATAGCTGGGTGAATTCTTATAAAATTGTGAAAAATATACTTTAAGATTCTGTTATATACTTGAGTCGTTTTTTTTAAATGAAAAACTTAAAAGTTTTTACAGGTGTATGATACTGTTAAGTTTTGTTCTATTTTAATTCGGATTAAAGTTTAGTAATATAATTTTTATATATATATATTTGACATCTGAATTTCTAAGTAAAAAATATTCAGTACTTTATTGTTTTATATATTTTGCAAATTTAAAGGAGTGATAAATGAACATTTTTGATTGCTACCTTAGAAAATTCCGATTAAATTGGCAAAATTGTATTTTTAAAATATTAAATATTTTATTATGAAATTAATGACAATTTTTTATCTGAATTTAAATTTTATATTAAACTTACCAAATACTATACAGTCCATACATCAAGAAAATGATATTAATATATTTAATATTTGACATCTAAATTTACAGAAAATGAAAATTCAGAGCTTTATGAATTTTATATTTTGCAAATTTAAAGGAGTGATAAATGAACATTTTGATTGCTACCTTAGAAAATTCCGATTATATTGGAAAAATTGTATTTTAAAATATTAAATATTTTATTATGAAATTTATGACAATTTTTTTATCTGAATTTAAATTTTATATTAAACTTACCCAATACTATACAGTCCATACATCAAGAAAATGAAATTAATATATTAAATATTTGACATCTAAATTTACAGAAAATGAAAATTCAGAGCTTTATGAATTTTTATATTTTGCAAATTTAAAGGAGTATTAAATGAACATTTTGATTGCTACCTTAGAAAATGCCGATTAAATTGGCAAAATTGTATTTTAAAATATTAAATATTTTATTATGAAATTAATGGCAATTTTTTTATCTGAATTTAAATTTTATATTAAACTTACACGGATCTATACAGTCCATACATCAAGAAAATGAAATTAATATATTTAATATATGACATCTAAATTTAAAGAAAATGAAAATTCAGAGCTTTATGAATTTTTACATTTTGCAAATTTAAAGGAGTGATAATTGAACATATTTGATTGCTACCTTAGAAAATTCCGATTAAATTGGCAAAATTGTATTTTTAAAATATTAAATATTTTATTATGAAATTAATGACAATTTTTTTTATCTGAATTTAAATTTTAAAATAGAATATATTTATAGTATCAAATAATCCAAACGTCCAGATTTTTATAACGAGCTTACATACGAAATAGTGGAAAAACTATATTCAAATTGTTCTTATGTGTATAAGAACTAAAAGGGTTTAGGTTCGCGTGTAATAAGTTACAAATAAATTGTATAACTTTTATACTAAATAAGTTTAGAACAAATTAATATTTTAAGTAAACTGAATTTATTTAATTTAAATTAGAATATTGCAAATACCCACATTATTAATTGTGTTTTTAAGTGACAATATCTTGGAGAACTTTAATACATTTTCGAACCAATTTTTTTTAAAAACTGTTTAAAAAATGTAATAATATTTTATTCTGTTTCTTTTAAACTAAATTTAAATTTTAGATTAAACATAACCTGCCTTTAAATCCAAATCATAAGAATAATAATTATTATAATTTTTAAACATTCAAATAATGGCTGATAATTTGGATGTTTAACAACATTGAATTGTCAACTAATATACAGAAACTACTGAAAAATGTGAGAACCGAGTGACTATAAATATAAAAATAACTTTTTGGCTAGTGAAATCCGAAAACTACCGTATAATAATTTTAATATTTTTTAGACAACAGAATTTCGGGAAGGGCAAGAAAATTGTAATCATTATGACATTAACATTGGAGCATGCCGATTAAATTGGCAAATCTATAACTTTAATTATTAAATATTATATAATGAGATTAATGTCAAATTTTTATTTTTTTTTTAAATATAAATATTATATATAATTTAAAATAATATGTTTAAAGGTTATTAAATACTTATTAACTATACTCGTATCTGTTTCATTTATACAAATTCTTTATTTTATATTAAACAAAACCTGCATTTAATTCCGAATCGTAAGAGAAAAAATTATTAAATTTACATATTCATACGGCGGATTATTTGGGTGTTTTACAATTTTATGTTGACGGAAAGAATATAAAACCCATTGATAAATTTTGAACCAAGTACTAGAATTATCACAAGTGAAAACTACATTTTTAAAGTTTAAAGCAAATACCATTAAAAAGCGTCACGAGTTAAAAAAATAATAAATTTTGAATTTTATTCCAGTTAAATTAGGTAAAACTGTTGTATTTGAATTTAAATTTTAGATTAAAATTACGTGGTTTTGTACAATCCGTACCACAAGAAAAAGAAATGTCATTTTGTAACTACGTGTTTACAATATTTAACAGTGAAGGAAAATGAATATATATAAAATTCTCCAAATACATGTATCAGGATAATGTGAATTAATTGGAAAAAATTAACCAATTTTAAGTTAATTGTTCAACTTTTGAAATAAAATTATTCAAATATCCTAAATTTATTCATTAATGTTTATACATCATTTATTTCTTTTAAATTTGGACTTTGGATTACTACACATTCCCGGCGCTATATACAATTCGTTCCACATATAAAAATGTGTATATTTGTAAATATTACAAACACGAGATTATCACAAACATTTTATTTATGGAACAATAGAAAACTTATGTTAAAATTTATCGTTATGAGTATAGGAACTGAGAAAATTTTGGCATCACATATAATAAGTTAAAATATTTTTATAACTATTAAACCGAATGATTTTAGAATACGTCAATTTTTATGTAAACTCAATGGATGTTTTTCATTTCAATTCGTTTATTAAGTAAACTAAAAATATTAATATGATGTTGTTTAGTATTATTCAAGTTTAATTAGAATAAATATTAAATTATATTTAATATTTTATGTCTTATTGTGAGAAATTTTTCTTTTGTATTTGAATTACGGATGAAACTTACGTTGTCCTATACAAACAATATCACAAAAAAAAATAGAATATATTTATAGTATCAAATAATCCAAACGGCCAGATTTTTATAACGAGCCTTTTTATATTAATATTAATTATTAATATAATTAATATTTTTATGAAATATTAATTATATTAATAATATTAAACTAAATACTTTTAGAACACGTCCATTTTTAAGTAAACTTAATGGATGTTTTTCATTTTAATTCAATTATTTATAACTTTATAATAATTGTAAGGCAACAGAATTTCGAAAAGGGCAAGAAAATTGGAATCATTATGACATTAACATTGGAGCATGCCGATTAAATTGGCAGAACTATAACTTTAATTATGAATAATTTATAATGAGATTAATGTCAATTTTTTTTTTATATAAATTTTATATATAATTGAAAATATTATGTTTTAAGGTAATTAAATAATGTCAATTATTAATATATTTTAAAAGTTAATATATATAATATTTCAATCAATCTTTACAACGTGTTTACATTATTGTACGGTGAAAAACATAATTAATTATTTTATAATACGTCAATTTTTATGTAAACTCAATGGATGTTTTTCATTTTAATTCGATTATTGCATATAACCACATTAATAACTGTGTTTTCGGTGGAATATAGCTGGGTGAATTCTTATATAATTGTGAAAAATATACTTTAAGATTCTGTTATATACTTGAGTAGTATTCTTTATATGAAACACTAAAAAGTTTATACATATGTATGATACTGTTTAGTTATGTTCCAGTTTAATTTTAATTTTAATATTGTACGGTAAAAAAATATTAAAATTTTCGTAATATGTATGAGGATTAGGTCAATTTATACGATCAAAAATAACCAATATTTAATTAATTGTACTAATTTTGAACCAAATACCATAAGGTTACATTGAAAAAAAAAAATGATACTCATTGGTTTTATTCCTGTTTAATTAGAATTATAGTCTAATAAATTAATTTTTATATATATTTGACATATGATTTTTCAAAGAAATTGCTACCCTAAAGTTATTCATTAATATGTATACAGAATTTTTTTTTTAAAAATTTGAACTTTGGATTACACATACCCCGTGCTAGATAAAATTCGTTCCACATATAAAAATGTGTATAGATGTAAATATTTCAAACACGAGATTATCACAAAAATTTTATATATGGAATGATAGAAAACTTATGTTAAATTTATCGTTATGAGTATAGGAATTGAGAAAAATGTAGGATCACATATTATAAGTTACAAAAATCGTTTATAAATATTAAACTAAATACTTTTAGTACACGTCAATTTTTAAGTAAACTTTATGGATGTTTTTCATTTTAATTCGATTATTTATAACTTAATAATAATTGTAAGGCAACAGAATTTGAAAAGGGCAAGAAAATTGGAATCAGTATGACATTAAAATTGGAGCATGCCGATTAAATTGGCAGAAATATAACTTTAATTATGAATAATTTATAATGAGATTAATGTCAATTTTTTTTTTTTTTATATAAATTTTATATATAATTAAAATATTATATTTTAAGGTAATTAAATAATGTCAATTATTAATATATTTTAAAAGTTAATATATATAATATTTCAATCAATCTTTACAACGTGTTTACATTATTGTACGGTGAAAAACATAATTAATTATTTTATAATACGTCAATTTTATGTAAACTCAATGGATGTTTTCATTTTAATTCGATTATTGCATATAACCACATTAATAACTGTGTTTTCGGTGGAATATAGCTGGGTGAATTCTTATATAATTGTGAAAAATATACTTTAAGATTCTGTTATATACTTGAGTAGTATTCTTTATATGAAACACTAAAAGTTTATACCTATGTATGATACTGTTTAGTTTTGTTCCAGTTTAATTTTAATTTTAATATTGTACGTTAAAAAAATATTAAAATTTTCGTAATAGGTATGAGGATTAAGTCAATTTATACGATCAAAAATAACCAATATTTAATTAATTGTACTAATTTTGAACCAAATGCCATAAGAATACATTGAAATAAACATATGATACTCATTGGTTTTATTCCTGTTTAATTTGAATTATAGTCTAATAAATTAATTTTTATATGTATGTGACATATGATTTTTCAAAAAAATTGCTACCCTAAAGTTATTCATTAATAATTATACACATTTTTTTTTTTAATATTTGAACTTTGGATTACACATACCCGGTGCTAGATAAAATTCGTTCCACATATAAAAATGTGTATAGATGTAAATATTTCAAACACGAGATTATCACAAAAATGTTATATATGGAATAATAGAAAACTTATGTTAAATTTATCGTTATGAGTATAGGAACTGAGAGAAATTTGGCATCACATATAATAAGTTAAAATATTTTTATAACTATTAAACCGAATGATTTTAGAATACGTCAATTTTTATGTAAACTCAATGGATGTTTTTCATTTCAATTCGTTTATTAAGTAAACTAAAAAATATTAATATGATTTTGTTTAGTATTATTCAAGTTTAATTAGAATAAATATTAAATTATATTTAATATTTTTATGTCTTATTGTGAGAAATTTTTCTTTTGTGTTTGAATTACGGATGAAACTTACGTGGTGCTCAAACAATATCAAACAATAAATAGAATATAAAAAAATTACGTCCAATTTTTATAACGATACATAGGATTATTATATTCAAATTATGTGTATAAGATCGCGTGTAATAAGTTACAAATAAATTGTATAACTTTTATACTAAATAAGTTTAGAACAAATTGATATTTTAAGTAAACTGAATTTATTTAATTTAAATTAGACTATTGCAAATATCCACATTATTAATTGTGTTTTTAAGTGGCAATATCTTGGAGAACTTTAATACATTTTCGAACCAATTTTTTTTAAAAACTGTTTAAAAAAATGTAATAATATTTTATTCTGTTTCTTTTAAACTAAATTTTAATTTTAGATTAAACATAACCTGCCTTTAAATCCAAATCATAAGGATAATAATTATTATAATATTTAAACATTCATATAATAGCAGATAATTTGGATGTTTTACAACATTGAATTGTTAACTAATGTACAGAAACTACTGAAAAATGTGAGAACCGATTGACTATAAAAATAAAAATAACTTTTTGGCTAGTGAAATTAGAAAACTACCGTATAATAATTTTAATATTTATTAGACAACAGAATTTCGGGAAGGGCAAGAAAATTGTAATCATTATGACATTAACATTGGAGCATGCCGATTAAATTGTCAAATCTATAACTTTAATTATTAAATATTTTATAATGAGATCAATGTCAAATTTTTAATTTTTTTAATATAAATTTTATATATAATTTAAAATATTATGTTAAAGGTTATTAAAAACTTATTAACTATACTCGTATCTGTTTCATTTATACAAATTCTTTATTTTATATTAAACAAAACCTGCATTTAATTCCGAATCGTAAGAAAAAAATTATTATATTTACATATTCATACGGCGGATTATTTGGGTGTTTTACAATTTTATGTTGATGGAAAAGAATATAAAACCCATTGATAAATTTTGAACCAAGTACTAGAATTATCACAAGTGAAAACTACATTTTAAAGTTTAAAGCAAATATCATTAAAAGCGTCACGAGTTAAAAAATTATAAATTTTGAATTTTATTCCAGTTAAATTTGGTAAAACTGTTGTATTTGAATTTAAATTTTAGGCTTTTGTATTTGAAAATTACGTGGTTTTGTACAATCAATACCACAAAAAAAAATAAATGTAATTTATTTAAAATTTAAATACGTCATTTTGTAACTACGTGTTTACAATATTTAACAGTGAAGGAAAATGAAAATATGTAAAATCTCCAAATAGGGTATCAGGATAAAGTGAATAAATTACAAAAAATTGTATAACTTTTATTTTAATTCGGATTAAAGTTTAGTAATAAATTTTGATATATATTTATTTGACATCTGAATTTCTAAGTTTATTCAGACTTTATTGTTTTATATACCCACAATTTGATTGTGTGATAAATGAACATTTTGATTGTTACTTTAATACATTCCGATTAAATTGGCAAAACTGTTTTAAAATATTATAATATTTTATTATGAAATTAATGACAATTTTTTATCTGAATTTAAATTTTATATTAAAATTACCCAATACTTTATAGACACATCAATAATTTTAAAATGAAATTAATATATTTAATATTTGACATCTAACATTTACAGAAAATTAAATTCAGTGCTTTATAATTTTTATATTTTGCAAATTTAATTGAGTGATAAATGAAATTTTTTTTATTGTTACCGTAGAAAATTATATTAAATTAAAATATTGTATTTTAAGGTTATTAAATATTTTATTATGAAATAAAAGACTGTTTTTTTATCTGAATTTAAATTTTATTATTAAACCTGCAATACTATAGAGTCCATACATCAAGAAAATGAAATTAATATATTATAATATTTGTTTTACATCTAAATTTACAGAAAATGAAAATAAAGAGCTTTATAAATTTTTAACCAAGTGCAAATTATAAAGTGAAAATGAACATTTTGATTGTTTAAAGAAAATGCCGATTAAATTGGCAAAATTTGTATTTATAAATATTTGATATTTTATTATGAAATTAATGGCAATTTGTTATATTTGAATTTAAATTTTATATTAAACTTACTCTTATTATACAGTCCATACATCAAGAAAATAAATTAATATATTTAATGGTCATTTGTACATCTAAATTTAAAGAAAATGAAAATTCAGAATTTATAAAATTTTTAAATTTTGTAAATTTAAAGTGAGTGATAATTGAACATATTTGATTGCTACCTGTAGAAAATTCCGATTAAATTATTCAAATTGTATTTTTTAAAATTTAAATATTTTATTTGAAATTAATACAATTTTTTATCTGAATTTAAATTTCCAAATAGAAATATGTATAGTATGTAAATATTCCAAACACCAGATTATTACAACGATTTTACATATGGAATAATAGAAAACTTATATTAAATTTATCGTTATGAGTATAGGAACTGAGAGAAATTTGGCATCACATATAATAAGTTACAAATAAATTGTATAACTTTTAAACTAAACAATTTTAGAACAAATTGATATTTTAAGTAAACTGAATTGTATTTCAATTTAAATCGGTTATTGCATATAACCACATTAATAACTGTGTTTTCGGTAATAGCTGTGAGTTATTAAGTGACAATATCTTTAAGAACTTATAAGTAGTATTCTTTATATGAAACACTAAAAGTTTATACATATGTATGATACTGTTTAGTTTTGTTCCAGTTTAATTTTTAATTTTAATATTGTACGTTAAAAAAATATTAAAATTTTCGTAATGTATGAGGATTAGGTCAATTTATACGATCAAAAATAACCAATATTTAATTAATTGTACTAATTTTGAACCAAATACCATAAGAATACATTGAAAAATACATATGATACTCATTGGTTTTATTCCTGTTTAATTGGAATTATAGTCTAATAAATTAATTTTTATATATATTTGACATATGATTTTTCAAAAAATTGCTACCCTAAAGTTATTCATTAATATTTATACACATTTTTTTTTTAAATTTGAACTTTGGATTACACACATACCCCGTGCTAGATAAAATTCGTTCCACATATAAAATGTGTATAGATGTAAATATTTCAAACACGAGATTATCAAAAATGGAATAATAGAAAACTTATAAATTTATCGTTATGAATAGGAATAGAAAACTTATGTTAAAATTTATCGTTATGAGTATAGGAACTGCAAGAAAATTGTAATCATTAAATTTGGCATTGGCAAAACACATATAATAAGTTAAAATATGTTTTTATAACTATTAAACCGAATGATTTTAGAATACGTCAATGTTTTTATGTAAACTCAATACGTCAATTTTATGATGATTTTTCATTTTAATTCGTTTATTAAGTAAACTAAAAAATATCAATATGATTTTGTTTAGTTTTATTCAAGTTTAATTAGAATAAATATTAAATTATATTTAATATTTTTATGTCTTATTGTGAGAAATTTTTCTTTTGTATTTGAATTACGGATTAAACTTACGTTGTGCTATTCAAACAATATCACAAAAAAAAAATAGAATATATTTATAGTATCAAATAATCCATACGGCCAGATTTTTATAACGAGCTTACATACGGAATAGTGGAAAAATTATATTCAAATTGTACTTATGTGTATAAGAACTAAAAGGGGTTAGGGTCGCGTGTAATAAGTTACAAATAAATTGTATAACTTTTATACTAAATAAATTTAGAAAAAATTGATATTTTAAGTAAACTGAATTTATTTAATTTAAATTAGACTATTGCAAATACCCACATTATTAATTGTGTTTTTATGTGGCAATATCTTGGAGAACTTTAATACATTTTCGAATCAATTTTTTTTAAAAACTGTTTAAAAAATGTAATAATATTTTATTCTGTTTCTTTTAAACTAAATTTTAATTTTAGATTAAACATAACCTGCCTTTAAATCCAAATCATAAGGATAATAATTATTATAATAATTAAACATTCATATAATAGCAGATAATTCGGATGTTTTACAACATTGAATTGTTAACTAATGTACAGAAACTACTGAAAAATGTGAGAACCGAGTGACTATAAAAATAAAAATAACTTTTTGGCTAGTGTAATCCGAAAACTACCGTATAATAATTTTAATATTTATTAGACAACAGAATTTCGGGAATGGCAAGAAAATTGTAATCATTATGACATTAACATTGGAGCATGCCGATTAAATTGGCAAAACTATAACTTTAATTATTAAATATTTTATATTGAGATTAATGTCAAATTTTTATTTTTTTTTTAATACAAATTTTATATATAATTTAAAATATTACGTTTAAAGGTTATTAAAAACTTATTAACTATACTCGTATCTGTTTCATTTATATAAATTCTTTACTTTATATTAAACAAAACCTGCATTTAATTCCGAATCGTACGAAAAAAAATTATTATATTTACAAATTCATACGGCGGATTATTTGGGTGTTTTACAATTTTATGTTGATAGAAAAGAATATAAAACCCATTGATAAATATTGAACCAAGTACTAGAATTATCACAAGTGAAAACTACATTTTTAAAGTTTAAAGCAAATATCATTAAAAAGGGTCACGAGTTAAAAAAATTATAAATTTTGAATTTTATTCCAGTTAAATTTGGTAAAACTGTTGTATTTGAATTTAAATTTTGGATGAAAATTACGTGGTTTTGTACAATCCATACCACAAGAAAAATAAATGTAATTTATTTAAAATTTAAATGGTCATTATGTATCTACGTGTTTACATTATTTAACAGTGAAGGAAAATGAAAATATATAAAATTCTCCAAATATATGTATCAGGATAAAGTGAATAATTAGGAAAATATTAACCAATATTAAGTTAATTGTACAACTTTTGAAATAAAATTATTCAAATATCCTAATTTATTCATTAATGTTTATACATCATTTTTTTATTTTAAATTTGTACTTTGGATTATTACACATTCCCGGTGCTATATACAATTCGTTCCATATATAACAAATGTGTATTGTTGTAAATATTACAAACACGAGATTATGACAAACATTTTATTTATGGAATAATAGAAAACTTATGTTAAAATTATCGTTATGAGTATAGGAACTGAGAGAAATTTGGCATCACATATAATTAGTTAAAATATTTTTTATAACTATTAAACCGAATGATTTTATAATACGTCAATTTTTATGTAAACTCAATGGATGTTTTTCATTTTAATTCGGTTATTGCATATAACCACATTAATAACTGTGTTTTCGGTGGAATATAGCTGGGTGAGTTCTTATATAATTGTGAAAAATATACTTTAAGATTCTGTTATATACTTGAGTAGTATTCCTTATATGAAACACTAAAAAGTTTATACATATGTATGATACTGTTTAGTTTTGTTCCAGTTTAATTTTTAATTTTAATATTGTACGGTAAAAAAAATATTAAAATTTTCGTAATGTATGAGGATTAGGTCAATTTATACGATCAAAAATAACCAATATTTAATTAATTGTACTAATTTTGAACCAAATACCATAAGAATACATTGAAAAATACATATGATACTCATTGGTTTTATTCCTGTTTAATTGGAATTATAGTCTAATAAATTAATTTTTATATATATTTGACATATGATTTTTCAAAAAAATTGCTACCCTAAAGTTATTCATTAATATTTATACACATTTTATTTTTTTAAATTTAAACTTTGGATTACACATACCCCGTTCTAGATAAAATTCGTTCCACATATAAAAATGTGTATAGATGTAAATATTTCAAACACGAGATTATCACAAAAATTTTATGTATGGAATAATAGAAAACTTATGTTAAATTTATCGTTATGAGTATAGGAACTGAGAAAAATTTAAAATCACATATTATAAGTTACAAAAATCGTTTATAAATATTAAAATAAATACTTTTAGAACACTTCAATTTTTAAGTAAACTTAATGGATGTTTTTCATTTTAATTCGATTATTTATAACTTAATAATAATTATAAGGCAACAGAATTTCGAGAAGGGCAAGAAAATTGTAATTATTATGACATTAATAATGGAGCATGCTGATTAAATTTGCAAAACTATAATTTTAATTATTAAATATTTTATAATGAGATTAATGTCAAATTTTTTTTTTTTTTTAATATAAATTTTATATATAATTTAAAATATTATGTTTAAAGGTTATTAAATACTTATTAACTATACTCGTATCTGTTTCATTTATACAAATTCTTTATTTTATATTAAACAAAACCTGCATTTAATTCCGAATCGTAAGATAAAAAATTATTATATTTACATATTCATACGGCGGATTATTTGGGTGTTTTACAATTTTATGTTGATGGAAAAGAATATAAAACCCATTGATAAATTTTGAACCAAGTACTAGAATTATCACAAGTGATACGTCAATTTTTATGTAAACTCAATGGATGTTTTTCATTTTAAATCGTTTATTAAGTAAACTAAAAAATATCAATATGATTTTGTTTAGTATTATTCAAGTTTAATTAGAATAAATATTAAATTATATTTAATATTTTTATGTCTTATTGTGAGAAATTTTTCTTTTGTATTTGAATTACGGATTAAACTTACGTTGTGCTATACAAACAATATCACAAAAAAAAAAAGAATATATTTATAGTATCAAATAATCCAAACGGCCAGATTTTTATAACGAGCTTACATACGGAATATTGGAAAAATTATATTCAAATTGTTCTTATGTGTATAAGAACTAAAAGGGTTTAGGGTCGCGCGTAATAAGTTACAAATAAATTGTATAACTTTTATACTAAATAAGTTTAGAACAAATTGATATTTTAAGTAAACTGAATTTATTTAATTTAAATTAGACTATTGCAAATACCCACATTATTAATTGTGTTTTTAAGTGGCAATATCTTGGAGAACTTTAATACATTTTCGAACCAATTTTTTTTAAAAACTGTTTAAAAAAATGTAATAATATTTTATTCTGTTTCTTTTAAACTAAATTTTAATTTTAGATTAAACATAACCTGCCTTTAAATCCAAATCATAAGAATAATAATTATTTTAATATTTAAGCATTCATATAATGGCACATAATTTGGATGTTTTACAACATTGAATTGTTAACTAATGTACAGAAACTACTGAAAAATGTGAGAACCGAGTGACTATAAAAATAAAAATAACTTTTTGGCTAGTGTAATCCGAAAACTACCGTATAATAATTTTAATATTTATTAGACAACAGAATTTCGGGAATGGCAAGAAAATTGTAATCATTATGACATTAACATTGGAGCATGCCGATTAAATTGGCAAAACTATAACTTTAATTATTAAATATTTTATAATGAGATTAATGTCAAATTTTATTTTTTTTTTTAATATAAATTTTATATATAATTTAAAATATTTTGTTTAAAGGTTATTAAATACTTATTAACTATACTCGTATCTGTTTCATTTATACAAATTCTTTATTTTATATTAAACAAAACCTGCATTTAATTCCGAATCGTAAGAAAAAAATTATTATATTTACATATTCATACGGCGGATTATTTGGGTGTTTTACAATTTTATGTTGATGGAAAAGAATATAAAACCCATTGATAAATTTTGAACCAAGTACTAGAATTATCACAAGTGAAAACTACATTTTTAAAGTTTAAAGCAAATATTATTAAAAAGCGTCACGAGTTAAAAAAATAATAAATTTTGAATTTTATTCCAGTTAAATTTGGTAAAACTGTTGTATTTGAATTTAAATTTTGGATTAAAATTACGTGGCTTTGTACAATCCATACCACAAGAAAAGGAAATGTAATTTATTTAAAATTTAAATAGTCATTTTGTAACTACGTGTTTACAATATTTAACAGTGAAGGAAAATGAAAATATATAAAATTCTCCAAATATATATATCAGGATAAAGTGAATAATTAGGAAAAATTAACCAATTTTAAATTAATTGTACAACTTTTGAAATAAAATTATTCAAATATCCTAAATTTATTCATTAATGTTTATACATCATTTTTTTCTTTTAAATTTGAACTTTGGATTACTACACATTCCCGGCGCTATATACAATTCGTTCCACATATAAAATGTGTATATTTGTAAATATTACAAACACGAGATTATCACAAACATTTTATTTATGGAACAATAGAAAACTTATGTTAAAATTTATCGTTATGAGTATAGGAACTGAGAAAATTTGGCATCACATATAATAAGTTAAAATATTTTTATAACTATTAAACCGAATGATTTTAGAATACGTCAATTTTATGTAAACTCAATGGATGTTTTTCATTTTAATTCGTTTATTATGTAAACTAAAAAATATTAATATGATTTTGTTTAGTATTATTCAAGTTTAATTAGAATAAATATTAAATTATATTTAATATTTTTATGTCTTATTGTGAGAAATTTTTCTTTGTATTTGAATTACGGATGAAACTTACGTTGTGCTATACAAACAATATCACAAAAAAAAATAGAATATATTTATAGTATCAAATAATCCAAACGTCCAGATTTTTATAACGAGCTTACATACGGAATATTGGAAAAATTATATTCAAATTGTTTTTATGTGTATAAGAACTAAAAGGGTTTAGGGTCGCGCGTAATAAGTTACAAATAAATTGTATAACTTTTATACTAAATAAGTTTAGAACAAATTGATATTTTAAGTAAACTGAATTTATTTAATTTAAATTAGACTATTGCAATTACCCACATTATTAATTGTGTTTTTAAGTGGCAATATCTTGGAGAACTTTAATACATTTTCGAACCAATTTTTTTTAAAAACTGTTTAAAAAAATGTAATAATATTTTATTCTGTTTCTTTTAAACTAAATTTTAATTTTCGATTAAACATAACCTGCCTTTAAATCCAAATCATAATAATAATAATTATTATAATATTTAAACATTCATATAGTAGCCGATAATTTGGATGTTTTACAACATTGAATTGTTAACGAATATACAGAAACTACTAAAAAATGTGAGAACCGAGTGACTATAAAAATAAAAATAACTTTTTGGCTAGTGTAATCCGAAAACTACCGTATAATAATTTTAATATTTATTAGACAACAGAATTTCGGGAATGGCAAGAAAATTGTAATCATTATGACATTAACATTGGAGCATGCCGATTAAATTGGCAAAACTATAACTTTAATTATTAAATATTTTATAATGAGATTAATGTCAAATTTTTTTTTTTTTTTAATATAAATTTTATATATAATTTAAAATATTATGTTTAAAGGTTATTAAATACTTATTAACTATACTCGTATCTGTTTCATTTATACAAATTCTTTATTTTATATTAAACAAAACCTGCATTTAATTCCGAATCGTAAGATAAAAAATTATTATATTTACATATTCATACGGCGGATTATTTGGGTGTTTTACAATTTTATGTTGATGGAAAAGAATATAAAACCCATTGATAAATTTTGAACCAAGTACTAGAATTATCACAAGTGAAAACTACATTTTTAAAGTTTAAAGCAAATATCATTAAAAAGCGTCACGAGTTAAAAAAATTATAAATTTCGAATTTTATTCCAGTTAAATTTGGTAAAACTGTTGTATTTGAATTTAAATTTTAGGCTAAAATTACGTGGTTTTGTACAATCCGTACCACAAGAAAAAGAAATGTAATTTATTTAAAATTTAAATAGTCATTTTGTAACTACGTGTTTACAATATTTAACAGTGAAGGAAAATGAAAATATATAAAATTCTCCAAATATATGTATCAGGATAAAGTGAATAAATTGGAAAAATTAACCAATTTTAAATTAATTGTACAACTTTTGAAATAAAATTATTCAAATATCCTAAATTTATTCATTAATGTTTAAACATCATTTTTTTCTTTTAAATTTGAACTTTGGATTACTACACATTCCCTGCGCTATATACAATTCGTTCCACATATAAAAATGTGTATATTTGTAAATATTACAAACACGAGATTATCACAAACATTTTATTTATGGAACAATAGAAAACTTATGTTAAAATTTATCGTTATGAGTATAGGAACTGAGAAAAATTTGGCATCACATATAATAAGTTAAAATATTTTTATAATTATTAAACCGAATGATTTTAGAATACGTCCATTTTTATGTAAACTCAATGGATGTTTTTCATTTTAAATCGTTTATTAAGTAAACTAAAAAATATCAATATGATTTTGTTTAGTATTATTCAAGTTTAATTAGAATAAATATTAAATTATATTTAATATTTTTATGTCTTATTGTGAGAAATTTTTCTTTTGTGTTTGAATTACGGATGAAACTTACGTGGTGCTATACAAACAATATCACAAAAAAAAAAAATTAGAATATATTTATAGTATCAAATAATCCAAACGTCCAGATTTTTATAACGAGCTTACATACGGAATATTGGAAAAATTATATTCAAATTGTTCTTATGTGTATAAGAACTAAAAGTGTTTAGGATCGCGTGTAATAAGTTACAAATAAATTGTATAACTTTTATACTAAATAAGTTTAGAACAAATTGATATTTTAAGTAAACTGAATTTATTTAATTTAAATTAGACTATTGCAAATACCCACATTATTAATTGTGTTTTTAAGTGGCAATATCTTGGAGAACTTTAATACATTTTCGAACCAATTTTTTTTAAAAACTGTTTAAAAAATGTAATAATATTTTATTCTGTTTCTTTTAAACTAAATTTTAATTTTAGATTAAACATAACCTGCCTTTAAATCCAAATCATAAGAATAATAATTATTATAATATTTAAACATTCATATAATAGCAGATAATTTGGATGTTTTACAACATTGAATTGTTAACTAATGTACAGAAACTACTGAAAAATGTGAGAACCGAGTGACTATAAAAATAAAAATAACTTTTTGGCTAGTGTAATCCGAAAACTACCGTATAATAATTTTAATATTTATTAGACAACAGAATTTCGAGAAGGGCAAGAAAATTGTAATCATTATGACATTAACATTGGAGCATGCCGATTAAATTGGCAAAACTATAACTTTAATTATTAAATATTTTATAATGAGATTAATGTCAAATTTTTTTTTTTTTTTAATATAAATTTTATATATAATTTAAAATATTATGTTTAAAGGTTATTAAATACTTATTAACTATACTCGTATCTGTTTCATTTATACAAATTCTTCATTTTATATTAAACAAAACCTGCATTTGATTCCGAATCGTAAGAAAAAAAATTATTATATTTACATATTCATACGGCGGATTATTTGGGTGTTTTACAATTTTATGTTGATGGAAAAGAATATAAAACCCATTGATAAATTTTGAACCAAGTACTAGAATTATCACAAGTGAAAACTACATTTTTAAAGTTAAAAGCAAATATTATTAAAAGCGTCACGAGTTAAAAAAAATAATAAATTTTGAATTTTATTCCAGTTAAATTTGGTAAAACTGTTATTTGAATTTAAATTTTGGATGAAAATTACGTGGTTTTGTACAATCCTTACCACAAGAAAAAGAAATGTAATTTATTTAAAATTTAAATGGTCATTATATATCTACGTGTTTACAATATTTAACAGTGAAGGAAAATGAAAATATATAAAATTCTCCAAATATATGTATCAGGATAAAGTGAATAATTAGGAAAATATTAACCAATATTAAGTTAATTGTACAACTTTTGAAATAAAATTATTCAAATATCCTAAATTTATTCATTAATGTTTATACATCATTTTTTCTTTTAAATTTGAACTTTGGATTATTACACATTCCCGGTGCTATATACAATTCGTTCCCATATAAAAATGTGTATTGTTGTAAATATTACAAACACGAGATTATGACAAACATTTTATTTATGGAATAATAGAAAACTTATGTTAAAATTTATCGTTATGAGTATAGGAACTGAGAAAATTTGGCATCACATATAATAAGTTAAAATATTTTTATAACTATTAAACCGAATGATTTTAGAATACGTCAATTTTATGTAAACTCAATGGATGTTTTTCATTTTAATTCGTTTATTAAGTAAACTAAAAATATTAATATGATTTTGTTTAGTATTATTCAAGTTTAATTAGAATAAATATTAAATTATATTTAATATTTTTATGTCTTATTGTGAGAAATTTTTCTTTTGTATTTGAATTACGGATGAAACTTACGTTGTGCTATACAAACAATATCACAAAAAAAAAAATAGAATATATTTATAGTATCAAATAATCCAAACGTCCAGATTTTTATAACGAGCTTACATACGGAAAAGTGGAAAAATTATATTCAAATAGTTCTTATGTGTATAAGAACTAAAAGGGTTTAGGGTCGCGCGTAATAAGTTACAAATAAATTGTATAACTTTTATACTAAATAAGTTTAGAACAAATTGATATTTTAAGTAAACTGAATTTATTTAATTTAAATTAGACTATTGCAAATACCCACATTATTAATTGTGTTTTTAAGTGGCAATATCTTGGAGAACTTTAATACATTTTCGAACCAATTTTTTTTAAAAACTGTTTAAAAAATGTAATAATATTTTATTCTGTTTCTTTTAAACTAAATTTTAATTTTAGATTAAACATAACCTGCCTTTAAATCCAAATCATAATAATAATAATTATTATAATATTTAAACATTCATATAATAGCAGATAATTTGGATGTTTTACAACATTGAATTGTTAACTAATGTACAGAAACTACTGAAAAATGTGAGAACCGAGTGACTATAAAAATAAAAATAACTTTTGGCTAGTGTAATCCGAAAACTACCGTATAATAATTTTAATATTTATTAGACAACAGAATTTCGGGAAGGGCAAGAAAATTGTAATCATTATGACATTAACATTGGAGCATGCCGATTAAATTGGCAAAACTATAACTTTAATTATTAAATATTTTATAATGAGATTAATGTCAAATTTTATTTTTTTTAATATAAATTTTATATATAATTTAAAATATTATGTTTAAAGGTTATTAAATACTTATTAACTATACTCGTATCTGTTTCATTTATACAAATTCTTTATTTTATATTAAACAAAACCTGCATTTAATTCCGAATCGTAAGAAAAAAAATTATTATATTTACATATTCATACGGCGGATTATTTGGGTGTTTTACAATTTTATGTTGATGGAAAAGAATATAAAACCCATTGATAAATTTTGAACCAAGTACTAGAATTATCACAAGTGAAAACTACATTTTTAAAGTTTAAAGCAAATATTATTAAAAAGCGTCACGAGTTAAAAAAATAATAAATTTTGAATTTTATTCCAGTTAAATTTGGTAAAACTGTTGTATTTGAATTTAAATTTTGGATTAAAATTACGTGGTTTTGTACAATCCATACCACAAGAAAAAGAAATGTAATTTATTTAAAATTTAAATGGTCATTATGTATCTACGTGTTTACAATATTTAACAGTGAAGGAAAATGAAAATATATAAAATTCTCCAAATATATGTATCAGGATAAAGTGAATAATTAGGAAAATATTAACCAATATTAAGTTAATTGTACAACTTTTGAAATAAAATTATTCAAATATCCTAATTTATTCATTAATGTTTATACATCATTTTTTTCTTTTAAATTTGTACTTTGGATTATTACACATTCCCGGTGCTATATACAATTCGTTCCATATATAAAAATGTGTATTGTTGTAAATATTACAAACACGAGATTATGACAAACATTTTATTTATGGAATAATAGAAAACTTATGTTAAAATTATCGTTATGAGTATAGGAACTGAGAGAAATTTGGCATCACATATAATTAGTTAAAATATTTTTTATAACTATTAAACCGAATGATTTTAGAATACGTCAATTTTTATGTAAACTCAATTGATGTTTTTCATTTTAATTCGTTTATTATGTAAACTAAAAAATATTTATATGATTTTGTTTAGTTTTATTCAAGTTTAATTAGAATAAATATTAAATTATATTTAATATTTTTATGTCTTATTGTGAGAAATTTTTCTTTTGTATTTGAATTACGGATGAAACTTACGTTGTGCTATACAAACAATATCACAAAAAAAAATAGAATATATTTATAGTATCAAATAATCCAAACGTCCAGATTTTTATAACGAGCTTACATACGGAATATTGGAAAAATTATATTCAAATTGTTCTTATGTGTATAAGAACTAAAAGGTTTAGGATCGCGTAATAAGTTACAAATAAATTGTATAACTTTTATACTAAATAAGTTTAGAACAAATTGATATTTTAAGTAAACTGAATTTATTTAATTTAAATTAGACTATTGCAAATACCCACATTATTAATTGTGTTTTTAAGTGGCAATATCTTGGAGAACTTTAATACATTTTCGAACCAATTTTTTTTAAAAACTGTTTAAAAAAATGTAATAATATTTTATTCTGTTTCTTTTAAACTAAATTTTAATTTTCGATTAAACATAACCTGCCTTTAAATCCAAATCATAATAATAATAATTATTATAATATTTAAACATTCATATAGTAGCCGATAATTTGGATGTTTTACAACATTGAATTGTTAACGAATATACAGAAACTACTAAAAAATGTGAGAACCGAGTGACTATAAAAATAAAAATAACTTTTTGGCTAGTGTAATCCGAAAACTACCGTATAATAATTTTAATATTTATTAGACAACAGAATTTCGGGAAGGGCAAGAAAATTGTAATCATTATGACATTAACATTGGAGCATGCCGATTAAATTGGCAAAACTATAACTTTAATTATTAAATATTTTATAATGAGATTAATGTCAAATTTTTTTTTTTTTAATATAAATTTTATATATAATTTAAAATATTATGTTTAAAGGTTATTAAATACTTATTAACTATACTCGTATCTGTTTCATTTATACAAATTCTTTATTTTATATTAAACAAAACCTGCATTTAATTCCGAATCGTAAGATAAAAAATTATTATATTTACATATTCATACGGCGGATTATTTGGGTGTTTTACAATTTTATGTTGATGGAAAAGAATATAAAACCCATTGATAAATTTTGAACCAAGTACTAGAATTATCACAAGTGAAAACTACATTTTTAAAGTTTAAAGCAAATATCATTAAAAAGCGTCACGAGTTAAAAAAATTATAAATTTTGAATTTTATTCCAGTTAAATTTGGTAAAACTGTTGTATTTGAATTTAAATTTTAGGCTAAAATTACGTGGTATTGTACAATCCGTACCACAAGAAAAAGAAATGTAATTTATTTAAAATTTAAATGGTCATTATATATCTACGTGTTTACAATATTTAACAGTGAAGGAAAATGAAAATATATAAAATTCTCCAAATATATGTATCAGGATAAAGTGAATAATTAGGAAAATATTAACCAATATTAAGTTAATTGTACAACTTTTGGAATAAAATTATTCAATTATCCTAAATTTATTCATTAATGTTTATACATCATTTTTTTCTTTTAAATTTGAACTTTGGATTACTACACATTCCGGCGCTATATACAATTCGTTCCATATATAAAATGTGTATATTTGTGAATATTACAAACACGAGATTATCAAAAACATTTTATTTATAGAAGGATAGAAAACTTATGTTAAAATTTATCGTTATGAGTATAGGAACTGAGAAAAATTTGGCAACACATATAATAAGTTAAAATATTTTTATAACTATTAAACCGAATGATTTTAGAATACGTCAATTTTTATGTAAACTCAATGGATGTTTTTCATTTTAATTCGTTTATTAAGTAAACTAAAAAATATTAATATGATTTTGTTTAGTTTTATTCAAGTTTAATTAGAATAAATATTAAATTATATTTAATATTTTTATGTCTTATTGTGAAAAATTTTTCTATTGTATTTGAATTACGGATGAAACTTACATTGTGCTATACAAACAATATCACAAAAAAAAAAATAGAATATATTTATAGTATCAAATAATCCATACGGCCAGATTTTTATAACGAGCTTACATACGGAATAGTGGAAAAATTATATTCAAATTGTTCTTATGTGTATAAGAACTAAAAGGGGTTAGGGTCGCGTGTAATAAGTTACAAATAAATTGTATAACTTTTATACTAAATAAATTTAGAACAAATTGATATTTTAAGTAAACTGAATTTATTTAATTTAAATTAGACTATTGCAAATACCCACATTATTAATTGTGTTTTTAAGTGGCAATATCTTGGAGAACTTTAATACATTTTCGAACCAATTTTTTTTAAAAACTGTTTAAAAAATGTAATAATATTTTATTCTGTTTCTTTTAAACTAAATTTTAATTTTAGATTAAACATAACCTGCCTTTAAATCCAAATCATAAGAATAATAATTATTATAATATTTAAGCATTCATATAATGGCACATAATTTGGATGTTTTACAACATTGAATTGTTAACTAATGTACAGAAACTACTGAAAAATGTGAGAACCGAGTGACTATAAAAATAAAAATAACTTTTTAGCTAGTGAAATCCGAAAACTACCGTATAATAATTTTAATATTTATTAGACAACAGAATTTCGGGAAGGGCAAGAAAATTGTAATCATTATGACATTAACATTGGAGCATGCCGATTAAATTGGCAAAACTATAACTTTAATTATTAAATATTTTATAATGAGATTAATGTCAAATTTTTATTTTTTTTAATATAAATTTTATATATAATTTAAAATATTATGTTTATAGGTTATTAAAAACTTATTAACTATACTCGTATCTGTTTCATTTATACAAATTCTTAATTTTATATTAAACAAAACCTGCATTTGATTCCGAATCGTAAGAAAAAAAATTATTATATTTACATATTCATACGGCGGATTATTTGGGTGTTTTACAATTTTATGTTGATGGAAAAGAATATAAAACCCATTGATAAATTTTGAACCAAGTACTAGAATTATCACAAGTGAAAACTACATTTTTAAAGTTTAAAGCAAATATCATTAAAAAGCGTCACGAGTTAAAAAAATTATAAATTTTGAATTTTATTCCAGTTAAATTTGGTAAAACTGTTGTATTTGAATTTAAATTTTGGATTAAAATTACGTGGTTTTGTACAATCCATACCACAAGAAAAAGAAATGTAATTTATTTAAAATTTAAATGGTCATTATATATCTACGTGTTTACAATATTTAACAGTGAAGGAAAATGAAAATATATAAAATTCTCCAAATATATGTATCAGGATAAAGTGAATAATTAGGAAAATATTAACCAATATTAAGTTAATTGTACAACTTTTGAAATAAAATTATTCAAATATCCTAATTTATTCATTAATGTTTATACATCATTTTTTCTTTTAAATTTGTACTTTGGATTATTACACATTCCCGGTGCTATATACAATTCGTTCCATATATAAAATGTGTATTGTTGTAAATATTACAAACACGAGATTATCACAAACATTTTATTTATGGAATAATAGAAAACTTATGTTAAAATTTATCGTTATGAGTATAGGAACTGAGAAAATTTGGCATCACATATAATAAGTTAAAATATTTTTATAACTATTAAACCGAATGATTTTAGAATACGTCAATTTTATGTAAACTCAATGGATGTTTTTCATTTTAATTCGTTTATTAAGTAAACTAAAAAATATTAATATGATTTTGTTTAGTATTATTCAAGTTTAATTAGAATAAATATTAAATTATATTTAATATTTTTATGTCTTATTGTGAGAAATTTTTTTTGTATTTGAATTACGGATGAAACTTACGTTGTGCTATACAAACAATATCATTGTGAGAAAAAAAAAAATAGAATATATTTATAGTATCAAATAATCCAAACGTCCAGATTTTTATAACGAGCTTACATACGGAATATTGGAAAAATTATATTCAAATTGTTCTTATGTGTATAAGAACTAAAAGGGTTTAGGGTCGCGCGTAATAAGTTACAAATAAATTGTATAACTTTTATACTAAATAAGTTTAGAACAAATTGATATTTTAAGTAAACTGAATTTATTTAATTTAAATTAGACTATTGCAAATACCCACATTATTAATTGTGTTTTTAAGTGACAATATCTTGGAGAACTTTAATACATTTTCGAACCAATTTTTTTTAAAAACTGTTTAAAAAATGTAATAATATTTTATTCTGTTTCTTTTAAACTAAATTTTAATTTTAGATTAAACATAACCTGCCTTTAAATCCAAATCATAAGGATAATAATTATTATAATATTTAAACATTCATATAATAGCAGATAATTTGGATGTTTTACAACATTGAATTGTTAACTAATGTACAGAAATTACTGAAAAATGTGAGAACCGATTGACTATAAAAATAAAAATAACTTTTTGGCTAGTGAAATCCGAAAACTACCGTATAATAATTTTAATATTTATTAGACAACAGAATTTCGTGAAGGGCAAGAAAATTGTAATCATTATGACATTAACATTGGAGCATGCCGATTAAATTGGCAAAACTATAACTTTAATTATTAAATATTTTATAATGAGATTAATGTCAAATTTTTATATTTTTTTTAATATAAATTTTATATATAATTTAAAATATTATGTTTAAAGGTTATTAAAAACTTATTAACTATACTCGTATCTGTTTCATTTATACAAATTCTTTATTTTATATTAAACAAAACCTGCATTTAATTCCGAATCGTAAGAAAAAAATTATTATATTTACATATTCATACGGCGGATTATTTGGGTGTTTTACAATTTTATGTTGATGGAAAAGAATATAAAACCCATTGATAAATTTTGAACCAAGTACTAGAATTATCACAAGTGAAAACTACATTTTTAAAGTTTAAAGCAAATATCATTAAAAAGCGTCACGAGTTAAAAAAATTATAAATTTTGAATTTTATTCCAGTTAAATTTGGTAAAACTGTTGTATTTGAATTTAAATTTTGGATTAAAATTACGTGGTATTGTACAATCCGTACCACAAGAAAAAGAAATGTAATTTATTTAAAATTTAAATAGTCATTTTGTAACTACGTGTTTACAATATTTAACAGTGAAGGAAAATGAAAATATATAAAATTCTCCAAATATATGTATCAGGATAAAGTGAATAATTGGAAAAAATTAACCAATTTTAAATTAATTGTACAACTTTTGAAATAAAATTATTCAAATATCCTAAATTTATTCATTAATGTTTATACATCATTTTTTTCTTTTAAATTTGAACTTTGGATTACTACACATTCCCAGCGCTATATACAATTCGTTCCATATATAAAATGTGTATATTTGTAAATATTACAAACACGAGATTATCACAAACATTTTATTTATGGAACAATAGAAAACTTATGTTAAAATTTATCGTTATGAGTATAGGAACTGAGAAAAATTTGGCATCACATATAATAAGTTAAAATATTTTTATAACTATTAAACCGAATGATTTTAGAATACGTCAATTTTTATGTAAACTCAATGGATGTTTTTCATTTTAATTCGTTTATTAAGTAAACTAAAAAATATTAATATGATTTTGTTTAGTATTATTCAAGTTTAATTAGAATAAATATTAAATTATATTTAATATTTTTATGTCTTATTGTGAGAAATTTTCTTTTGTATTTGAATTACAGATTAAACTTACGTTGTGCTATACAAACAATGTCACAAAAAAAAAAAAGAATATATTTATAGTATCAAATAATCCAAACGGCCAGATTTTTATAACGAGCTTACATACGGAATATTGGAAAAATTATATTCAAATTGTTTTTATGTGAATAAGAACTAAAAGGGTTTAGGGTCGCGCGTAATAAGTTACAAATAAATTGTATAACTTTTATACTAAATAAGTTTAGAACAAATTGATATTTTAAGTAAACTGAATTTATTTAATTTAAATTAGACTATTGCAAATACCCACATTATTAATTGTGTTTTTAAGTGGCAATATCTTGGAGAACTTTAATACATTTTCGAACCAATTTTTTTTAAAAACTGTTTAAAAAAATGTAATAATATTTTATTCTGTTTCTTTTAAACTAAATTTTAATTTTCGATTAAACATAACCTGCCTTTAAATCCAAATCATAAGAATAATAATTATTATAATATTTAAGCATTCATATAATGGCAGATAATTTGGATGTTTTACAACATTGAATTGTTAACTAATGTACAGAAACTACTGAAAAATGTGAGAACCGAGTGACTATAAAAATAAAAATAACTTTTTAGCTAGTGAAATCCGAAAACTACCGTATAATAATTTTAATATTTATTAGACAACAGAATTTCGGGAAGGGCAAGAAAATTGTAATCATTATGACATTAACATTGGAGCATGCCGATTAAATTGTCAAATCTATAACTTTAATTATTAAATATTTTATAATGAGATCAATGTCAAATTTTTAATTTTTTTTTAATATAAATTTTATATATAATTTAAAATATTATGTTTAAAGGTTATTAAAAACTTATTAACTATACTCGTATCTGTTTCATTTATATAAATTCTTTACTTTATATTAAACAAAACCTGCATTTAATTCCGAATCGTACGAAAAAAAATTATTATATTTACATATTCATACGGCGGATTATTTGGGTGTTTTACAATTTTATGTTGATGGAAAAGAATATAAAACCCATTGATAAATTTTGAACCAAGTACTAGAATTATCACAAGTGAAAACTACATTTTTAAAGTTTAAAGCAAATATCATTAAAAAGCGTCACGAGTTAAAAAAATTATAAATTTCGAATTTTATTCCAGTTAAATTTGGTAAAACTGTTGTATTTGAATTTAAATTTTAGGCTAAAATTACGTGGTTTTGTACAATCCGTACCACAAGAAAAAGAAATGTAATTTATTTAAAATTTAAATAGTCATTTTGTAACTACGTGTTTACAATATTTAACAGTGAAGGAAAATGAAAATATATAAAATTCTCCAAATATATGTATCAGGATAATGTGAATTAATTGGAAAAAATTAACCAATTTTAAATTAATTGTACAACTTTTGAAATAAAATTATTCAAATATCCTAAATTTATTCATTAATGTTTAAACATCATTTTTTTCTTTTAAATTTGAACTTTGGATTACTACACATTCCCGGCGCTATATACAATTCGTTCCACATATAAAAATGTGTATATTTGTAAATATTACAAACACGAGATTATCACAAACATTTTATTTATGGAACAATAGAAAACTTATGTTAAAATTTATCGTTATGAGTATAGGAACTGAGAAAAATTTGGCATCACATATAATAAGTTAAAATATTTTTATAACTATTAAACCGAATGATTTTAGAATACGTCAATTTTTATGTAAACTCAATGGATGTTTTTCATTTTAATTCGTTTATTAAGTAAACTAAAAAATATTAATATGATTTTGTTTAGTATTATTCAAGTTTAATTAGAATAAATATTAAATTATATTTAATATTTTTATGTCTTATTGTGAGAAATTTTCTTTTGTATTTGAATTACGGATGAAACTTACGTTGTGCTATACAAACAATATCACAAAAAAAAATAGAATATATTTATAGTATCAAATAATCCAAACGTCCAGATTTTTATAACGAGCTTACATACGGAATATTGGAAAAATTATATTCAAATTGTTTTTATGTGTATAAGAACTAAAAGGGTTTAGGGTCGCGCGTAATAAGTTACAAATAAATTGTATAACTTTTATACTAAATAAGTTTAGAACAAATTGATATTTTAAGTGAACTGAATTTATTTAATTTAAATTAGACTATTGCAAATACCCACATTATTTATTGTGTTTTTAAGTGGCAATATCTTGGAGAACTTTAATACATTTTCGAAGCAATTTTTTTTAAAAACTGTTTAAAAAATGTAATAATATTTTATTCTGTTTCTTTTAAACTAAATTTTAATTTTAGATTAAACATAACCTGCCTTTAAATCCAAATCATAATAATAATAATTATTATAATATTTAAACATTCATATAATAGCAGATAATTTGGATGTTTTACAACATTGAATTGTTAACTAATGTACAGAAACTACTGAAAATGTGAGAACCGAGTGACTATAAAAATAAAAATAACTTTTGGCTAGTGTAATCCGAAAACTACCGTATAATAATTTTAATATTTATTAGACAACAGAATTTCGGGAAGGGCAAGAAAATTGTAATCATTATGACATTAACATTGGAGCATGCCGATTAAATTGGCAAAACTATAACTTTAATTATTAAATATTTTATAATGAGATTAATGTCAAATTTTTATTTTTTTTAATATAAATTTTATATATAATTTAAAATATTATGTTTAAAGGTTATTAAAAACTTATTAACTATACTCGTATCTGTTTCATTTATACAAATTCTTTATTTTATATTAAACAAAACCTGCATTTAATTCCGAATCGTAAGAAAAAAATTATTATATTTACATATTCATACGGCGGATTATTTGGGTGTTTTACAATTTTATGTTGATGGAAAAGAATATAAAACCCATTGATAAATTTTGAACCAAGTACTAGAATTATCACAAGTGAAAACTACATTTTAAATGTTTAAAGCAAATATCATTAAAAAGCGTCACGAGTTAAAAAAATTATAAATTTCGAATTTTATTCCAGTTAAATTTGGTAAAACTGTTGTATTTGAATTTAAATTTTAAACTAAAATTACGTGGTTTTGTACAATCCGTACCACAAGAAAAAGAAATGTAATTTATTTAAAATTTAAATGGTCATTTTGTAACTACGTGTTTACAATATTTAACAGTGAAGGAAAATGAAAATATATAAAATTCTCCAAATATATGTATCAGGATAAAGTGAATAATTAGGAAAAAATTAACCAATTTTAAATTAATTGTACAACTTTTGAAATAAAATTATTCAAATATCCTAAATTTATTCATTAATGTTTATACATCATTTTTTCTTTTAAATTTGAACTTTGGATTATTACACATTCCCGGCGCTATATACAATTCGTTCCACATATAAAAATGTGTATATTTGTAAATATTACAAACACGAGATTATCACAAACATTTTATTTATGGAACAATAGAAAACTTATGTTAAAATTTATCGTTATGAGTATAGGAACTGAGAAAAATTTGGCATCACATATAATAAGTTAAAATATTTTTATAACTATTAAACCGAATGATTTTAGAATACGTCAATTTTTATGTAAACTCAATGGATGTTTTTCATTTCAATTCGTATATTAAGTAAACTAAAATATATTAATATGATTTTGTTTAGTATTATTCAAGTTTAATTAGAATAAATATTAAATTATATTTAATATTTTTATGTCTTATTGTGAGAAATTTGTTTTTTGTATTTGAATTACGGATGAAACTTACGTTGTGCTATACAAACAATATCACAAAAAAAAAAATAGAATATATTTATAGTATCCAATAATCCAAACGTCCAGATTTTTATTACGAGCTTACATACGGAATATAGGAAAAATTATATTCAAATTGTTCTTATGTGTATAAGAACTAAAAGTGTTTAGGATCGCGCGTAATAAGTTTCAAATATATTATATAACTTTTATACTAAATAAGTTTAGAACAATTTGATGTTTTAAGTAAACTGAATTTATTTAATTTAAATTAGACTATTGCAAATATCCACATTATTAATTGTGTTTTTAAGTGGCAATATCTTGGAGAACTTTAATACATTTTCGAAGCAATTTTTTTTAAAAACTCTTTAAAAAATGTAATTATATTTTATTCTGTTTCTTTTAATCTAAATTTTAATTCTCGATTAAACATAACCTGCCTTTAAATCCAAATCATAATAATAATTATTATTATAATTTTTAAACATTCAAATAATGGCTGATAATTTGGATGTTTTACAACATTGAATTGTTAACTAATGTACAGAAACTACTGAAAAATGTGAGAACCTAGTGACTATAAAAATAAAAATAACTTTTTGGCTAGTGAAATCCGAAAACTACCGTATAATAATTTTAATATTTATTAGACAACAGAATTTCGGGAAGGGCAAGAAAATTGTAATCATTATGACATTAACATTGGAGCATGCCGATTAAATTGTCAAATCTATAACTTTAATTATTAAATATTTTATAATGAGATCAATGTCAAATTTTTAATTTTTTTTTTATATAAATTTTATATATAATTTAAAATATAATGTTTATAGGTTATTAAAAACTTATTAACTATACTCGTATCTGTTTCATTTATACAAATCCTTTATTTTTTATTAAACAAAACCTGCATTTAATTCCGAATCGTAAGAAAAAAAATTAATATATTAACATATTCATACGGCGGATTATTTGTTTGTTTTACAATTTTATGTTGATGGAAAAGAATAAAAAACACATTGATAAATTTTGAACCAAGTACTAGAATTATCACAAGTGAAAACTACATTTTAAATGTTTAAAGCAAATATCATTAAAAAGCGTCACGAGTTAAAAAAATTATAAATTTCGAATTTTATTCCAGTTAAATTTGGTAAAACTGTTGTATTTGAATTTAAATTTAAAACTAAAATTACGTAGTTTTGTACAATCCGTACCACAAGAAGAAGAAATGTAATTCATTTAAAATTTAAATGGTCACTTTGTAACTACGTGTTTACAATACTTAACAGTGATGGAAAATGAATATATATAAAATTCTCCAAATACATGTATCAGGATAATGTGAATTAATTGGAAAAAATTAACCAATTTTAAATTAATTGTACAACTTTTGAAATAAAATTATTCAAATATCCTAAATTTATTCATTAATGTTTATACATCATTTATTTCTTTTAAATTTGAACTTTGGATTACTACACATTCCCGGCGCTATATACAATTCGTTCCACATATAAATATGTGTATATTTGTAAATATTACAAACACGAGATTATCACAAACATTTTATTTATGGAACAATAGAAAACTTATGTTAAAATTCATCGTTATGAGTATAGGAACTGAGAAAATTTTGGCATCACATATAATAAGTTAAAATATTTTTATAACTATTAAACCGAATGATTTTAGAATACGTCAATTTTTATGTAAACTCAATGGATGTTTTTCATTTCAATTCGTTTATTAAGTAAACTAAAAAATATTAATATGATTTTGTTTAGTATTATTCAAGTTTAATTAGAATAAATATTAAATTATATTTAATATTTTTATGTCTTATTGTGAGAAATTTTTCTTTTGTATTTGAATTACGGATGAAACTTACGTTGTGCTATACAAACAATATCACAAAAAAAAAAATAGAATATATTTATAGTATCAAATAATCCAAACGTCCAGATTTTTATTACGAGCTTACATACGGAATATTGGAAAAATTATATTCAAATTGTTCTTATGTGTATAAGAACTAAAAGTGTTTAGGATCGCGCGTAATAAGTTACAAATAAATTGTATAACTTTTATACTAAATAAGTTTAGAACAAATTGATATTTTAAGTAAACTGAATTTATTTAATTTAAATTAGACTATTGCAAATACCCACATTATTAATTGTGTTTTTAAGTGGCAATATCTTGGAGAACTTTAATACATTTTCGAACCAATTTTTTTTAAAAACTGTTTAAAAAATGTAATAATATTTTATTCTGTTTCTTTTAAACTAAATTTTAATTTTAGATTAAACAT
Source organism: Slavum lentiscoides (assembly GCA_032441835.1). NCBI lineage: Eukaryota > Metazoa > Arthropoda > Insecta > Hemiptera > Aphididae > Slavum > Slavum lentiscoides. The sequence goes on from JAIVES010000021.1 coordinate 53,509, forward strand.
AACCTGCCTTTAAATCCAAATCATAAAAATAATAATTATTATAATATTTAAACATTCATATAATAGCCGATAATTTGGATGTTTTACAACATTGATTTGTTAACTAATGTACAGAAACTACTGAAAAATATGAGAACCGAGTGACTATAAAAATAAAAATAACTTTTTGGCTAGTGAAATCCGAAAACTACCGTATAATAATTTTATTATTTTTTAGACAACAGAATTTCGGGTAGGGCAAGAAAATTGTAATCATTATGACATTAACATTGGAGCATGCCGATTAAAATGAAAAATATAACTTTAATTATTAAATATTTTATAATGAGATTAATGTCAAATTTTTATTTTTTTTTAAATATAAATTTTATATATAATTTAAAATATTATGTTTATAGGTTAATATATACTTATTAACTATACTCGTATCTGTTTCATTTATACAAATTCTTTATTTTATATTAAACAAAACCTGCATTTAATTCCGAATCGTAAGAAAAAAAATTAATATATTAACATATTCATACGGCGGATTATTTGTTTGCTTTACAATTTTATGTTGATGGAAAAGAATAAAAAACCCGTTGATAAATTTTGAACCAAGTACTAGAATTATCACAAGTGAAAACTATATTTTTAATGTTTATAGCAAATATCATTAATAAGCGTCACGAGTTAAAAATATTATAAATTTCGAATTTTATTCCAGTTAAGTTTGGTAAAACAGCTGTATTTGAATTTAAATTTTAGACTAAAATTACGTGGTTTTGTACAATCCGTACCACAAGAAAAAGAAATGTAATTTATTTAAAATTTAAATGGTCATTTTGTAAGTACGTGTTTACAATATTTAACAGTGAAGGAAAATGAAAATATATAAAATTCTCCAAATAAATATATCAGGACAAAATGAATAAATTGGAAAATATTAACCAATATTAAGTTAATTGTACAACTTTTGAAATAAAATTATTCAAATATTCTAAATTTATTCATTAATGTTTATACATCATTTTTTTCTTTTAAATTTGAACTTTGGATTATTACACATTCCCGGTGCTATATACAATTCGTTCCACATATAAAAATGTGTATATTTGTTAATATTACAAACACGAGGTTATCACAAACATTTTATTTATGGAACAATAGAAAACTTATGTTAAAATTTATCGTTATGAGTATAGGAACTGAGAAAATTTTGGTATCACATATAATAAATTAAAATATTTTTATAACTATTAAACCGAATGATTTTATAATACGTCAATTTTTATGTAAACTCAATGGATGTTTTTCATTTTAATTCGGTTATTGCATATAACCACATTAATAACTGTGTTTTCGGTGGAATATAGCTGGGTGAATACTTATATAATTGAGAAAAATATACTTTAAGATTCTGATATATACTTGAGTAGTTTTTTTTAAATGAAAACTTAAAAGTTTATACAGATGTATGATACTGTTTAGTTTTGTTCTATTTTAATTTGGATTAAAGTGTAGTGATATAATTTTTATATATATATTTGACATCTGAATTTCTAAGTAAAAATATTCAGTACTTTATTGTTTTATATATTTTGCAAATTTAAAGGAGTGATAAATGAACATTTTGATTGCTACCTTAGAAAATTCCGATTAAATTGGAAAAATTGTATTTTAAAATATTAAATATTTTATTATGAAATTTATGACAATTTTTTAACTAAATTTAAATTTTATATTAAACTTACTCGGATCTATACAGTCCATACATCAAGAAAATGAAATGAATATATTAAATATTTGACATATAAATTTACAGAAAATGCAAATTCAGAGCTTTATGAATTTTTATATTTTGCAAATTTAAAGGAGTGATAAATGAACATTTTGATTGCTACCTTAGAAAATTCCGATTAAATTGGAAAATTGTATTTTAAAATATTAAATATTTTATTATGAAATTTATGACAATTTTTTTAACTAAATTTAAATTTTATATTAAACTTACTCGGATCTATACAGTCCATACATCAAGAAAATGAAATGAATATATTAAATATTTGACATATAAATTTACAGAAAATGCAAATTCAGAGCTTTATGAATTTTTATATTTTGCAAATTTAAAGGAGTGATAAATGAACATTTTTGATTGCTACCTTAGAAAATTCCGATTAAATTTGCAAAATTGTATTTTTAAAATATTAAATATATTATTATGAAATTAATGACAATTTTTTTATCTGAATTTAAATTTTATATTAAACTTACCCAATACTATACAGTCCATACATCAAGAAAATGAAATTAATATATTTAATATTTGACATCTAAATTTACAGAAAATGAAAATTCAGAGCTTTATGAATTTTTATATTTTGCAAATTTAAAGGAGTGATAAATGAACATTTTTGATTGCTACCTTAGAAAATTCCGATTAAATTGGAAAAATTGTATTTTTAAAATATTAAATATTTTATTATGAAATTAATGACAATTTTTTTATCTGAATTTAAATTTTATATTAAACTTACCCAATACTATACAGTCCATACATCAAGAAAATGAAATTAATATATTTATTAATTGACATCTAAATTTACAGAAAATGAAAATTCGGATCTTTATGAATTTTTATATTTTGCAAATTTAAAGGAGTGATAAATGAACATTTTTGATTGCTACCTTAGAAAATTCCGATTAAATTGGAAATATTGTATTTTTAAAATATTTAATATTTTATTATGAAATTAATGACAATTTTTTTTATCTGAATTTAAATTTCATATTAAACTTACTCGGTTCTATACAGTCCATACATCAAGAAAATGAAATGAATATATTAAATATTTGACATATAAATTTACAGAAAATGCAAATTCAGAGCTTTATGAATTTTTATATTTTGCAAATTTAAAGGAGTGATAAATGAACATTTTTGATTGCTACCTTAGAAAATTCCGATTAAATTGGCAAAATTGTATTTTTAAAATATTAAATATTTTATTATGAAATTAATGACAATTTTTTATCTGAATTTAAATTTTATATTAAACTTACCAAATACTATACAGTCCATACATCAAGAAAATGATATTAATATATTTAATATTTGACATCTAAATTTACAGAAAATGAAAATTCAGAGCTTTATGAATTTTATATTTTGCAAATTTAAAGGAGTGATAAATGAACATTTTGATTGCTACCTTAGAAAATTCCGATTATATTGGAAAAATTGTATTTTAAAATATTAAATATTTTATTATGAAATTTATGACAATTTTTTTTATCTGAATTTAAATTTTATATTAAACTTACCCAATACTATACAGTCCATACATCAAGAAAATGAAATTAATATATTAAATATTTGACATCTAAATTTACAGAAAATGAAAATTCAGAGCTTTATGAATTTTTATATTTTGCAAATTTAAAGGAGTGTTAAATGAACATTTTTGATTGCTACCTTAGAAAATGCCGATTAAATTGGCAAAATTGTATTTTTAAAATATTAAATATTTTATTATGAAATTAATGGCAATTTTTTTTATCTGAATTTAAATTTTATATTAAACTTACACGGATCTATACAGTCCATACATCAAGAAAATGAAATTAATATATTTAATATATGACATCTAAATTTAAAGAAAATGAAAATTCAGAGCTTTATGAATTTTTACATTTTGCAAATTTAAAGGAGTGATAATTGAACATATTTGATTGCTACCTTAGAAAATTCCGATTAAATTGGCAAAATTGTATTTTTAAAATATTAAATATTTTATTATGAAATTAATGACAATTTTTTATCTGAATTTAAATTTTAAAATAGAATATATTTATAGTAATTTTAATTTTAATTTTAATATTGTACGGTAAAAAAATATTAAAATTTTCGTAATATGTATGAGGATTAAGTCAATTTATACGATCAAAAATAACTAATATTTAATTAATTGTACTAATTTTGAACCAAATACCATAAGAATACATTGAAAATACATATGATACTCATTGGTTTTATTCCTGTTTAATTATTTAATAATGGAGCATGCTGATTAAATTTGCAAAACTATAATTTTAATTATTAAATATTTTATAATGAGATTAAATCCTATTAAATTAATTGTACGCGTTTTGAACCGAATAGGTAATGTTAAAGTAAACTAAAAAATATTAATATGATTTTGTTTAGTTTTATTCAAGTTTATTTAGAATAAATATTAAATTATCTTTAATATTTTTATGTCTTTGTGAGAAATTTTTCTTTTGTATTTGAATTACGGATTAAACTTACGTTGTGCTATACAAACAATGTCACAAAAAAAAAAAGAATATATTTATAGTATCAAATAATCCAAACGGCCAGATTTTTATAACGAGCTTACATACGGAAAAGTGGAAAAATTATATTCAAATAGTTCTTATGTGTATAAGAACTAAAAGGGTTTATGGTCGCGTGCAATAAGTTACAAATAAATTGTATAACTTTTATACTAAATAAGTTTAGAACAAATTGATATTTTAAGTAAACTGAATTTATTTAATTTAAATTAGACTATTGCAAATACCCACATTATTTATTGTGTTTTTAAGTGGCAATATCTTGGAGAACTTTAATACATTTTCGAAGCAATTTTTTTTAAAAACTGTTTAAAAAATGTAATAATATATTATTCTGTTTCTTTTAAACTAAATTTTAATTTTAGATTAAACATAACCTGCCTTTAAATCCAAATCATAAGAATAATAATTATTAGAATATTTAAACATTCATATAATGGCAGATAGTTTGGATGTTTTACAACATTGAGTTGTTAATTAATGTCCAGAAACTGCTGAAAAATGTGAGAACCGAGTGACTATAAAAATAAAAATAACTTTTTTGCTAGTGAAATCCGAAAACTAACGTATAATAATTTTATTATTTGTTAGACAACAGAATTTCGGGAAGGGCAAGAAAATTGTAATCATTATGACATTAACATTGGAGCATGCCGATTAAATTGGCAAAACTATAACTTTAATTATTAAATATTTTATAATGAGATTATGTCAAATTTTTATTTTTTTTTTAATATAAATTTTATATATAATTTAAAATATTACGTTTAAAGGTTATAAAATACTTATTAACTATACTCGTATCTGTTTCATTTATACAAATTCTTTATTTTATATTAAACAAAACCTGCATATAATTCCGAATCGTAAGAGAAAAAATTATTATATTTACATATTCATACTGCGGATTATTTGGGTGTTTTACAATTTTATGTTGATGGAAAAGAATATAAAACCCATTGATAAATTTTGAACCAAGTACTAGAATTATCACAAGTGAAAACTACATTTTTAATGTTTAAAGCATATATCATTAAAAAGCGTCACGAGTTAAAAAAATAATAAATTTTGAATTTTATTCCAGTTAAGTATGGTAAAACTGTTGTATTTGAATTTAAATTTTAGACTAAAATTACGTGGTTTTGTACAATCCGTACCACAAGAAAAAGAAATGTAATTTATTTAAAATTTAAATGGTCATTTTGTAACTACGTGTTTACAATACTTAACAGTGAAGGAAAATGAAAATATATACAATTCTCCAAATACATATATCAGGATAAAGTGAATAAATAGGAAAATATTAACCAATATTAAGTTAATTGTACAACTTTTGAAATGAAAATATTCAAATATCCTAAATTTATTCATTAATTTTTAAACATCATTTTCTTCTTTTAAATTTGAACTTTGGATTACTACACATTCCCTGCGCTATATACAATTCGTTCAACATATAAAAATGTGTATATTTGTTAATATTACAAACACGAGGTTATCACAAACATTTTATTTATGGAACAATAGAAAACTTATGTTAACATTTATCGTTATGAGTATAGGAACTGAGAAAAATTTGGCATCACATACGTATAATAAGTTAAAATATTTTTATAGCTATTAAACCGAATGATTTTAGAATACGTCAATTTTTATGTAAACTCAATGGATGTTTTTCATTTTAATTCGTTTATTAAGTAAACTAAAAAATATCAATATGATTTTGTTTAGTTTTATTCAAGTTTAATTAGAATAAATATTAAATTATATTTAATATTTTATGTCTTATTGTGAGAAATATTTCTTTTGTATTTGTATTACGGATTAAACTTACGTTGTGCTATTCAAACAATATCACAAAAAAAAAAATAGAATATATTTATAGTATCAAATAATCCAAACGGCCAAATTTTTATAACGAGCTTATATACGGAATAGTGGAAAAATTATATTCAAATTGTTCTTATGTGTATAAGAACTAAAAGTGTTTAGGATCGCGCGTAATAAGTTACAAATAAATTGTATAACTTTTATACTAAATAAGTTTAGAACAAATTGATATTTTAAGTAAACTGAATTTATTTAATTTAAATTAGTCTATTGCAAATGCCTACATTATTAATTGTGTTTTTAAGTGGCAATATCTTGGAGAACTTTAATACATTTTCGAACCAATTTTTTTAAAAACCAGTTTAAAAAAATGTAATAATATTTTATTCTGTTTCTTTTAAACTAAATTTTAATTTTAGATTAAACATAACCTGCCTTTAAATCCAAATCATAAAAATAATAATTATTATAATATTTAAACTATAATGTCCGATAATTTGGATGTTTTACAACATTGATTTATTAACTAATTTACAGCAACTACTAAAAAATGTGAGAACCGTGTGACTATAAAAATAAAAATAACTTTTTGGCTAGTGTAATCCGATAACTACCGTATAATAATTTTAATATTTATTAGACAACAGAATTTCGGAAAGGGCAAGAAATTGTAATCATTATGACATTAACATTGGAGCATGCCGATTAAATTGGCAAAACTATAACTTTAATTATTAAATATTTTAAAATGAGATTAATGTCAAATTTTTATTATTTTTTTTATTATAAATTTTATATATAATTTAAAATATTATGTTTAAAGGTTATTAAAAACTTATTAACTACCCACTGTGCCAAATAGTATTCCTGGTATATATCGAAACCATTCCACAGAAACATTGAAACGTTCCCATGGAACTTACCTAGAAGTACCAAAAACGTTCCGGTAACGCTTTATGCCGTGTTCCTTGTAACTAAATATTATAGGTTAATAAACCGTAAAATATCCATGTTTCTGAAATGGTTTTCTGGAACATTCCATATACTTTCCAAAAAAGTATTTCACGGATAGTTTTATACAGCTTTAAATAAATGTCATTTGTATTATGTTCCAGTAATGATTTCTAAGAATATTTTAGTTATATATTTGTATAGATAGCCATGGAACTTTTATCAGTTGATCCATTTTTACTTTTAAATATTTTAATAAGTTATTAGTTGAAGCTATGATAATATCACATAATTTTATACCACACAAATTTAGAAAAAAATGAACACAAAAACATTTAAATATGATTAATATATTTCCATAAATACTTCATTTACAAAATATTTTTATTTAAAATAAAATAATATACCTACTTATCACATACAAATTATTCATATACCATAAATCATATTAGATATAATTAAGATTTTAAACGCTTAAATACATTAAAAGCAGCGCTTGAATTGGAAAAAAATTAGAAGGGGGATGCAGAAATACAAAAATAATGTGCGTTCCAGCAGATTGTAATGTCTTATAAATTCGTGGGGGGCTTTGCCCCCACATCCTTAACTATATTTTTATTATACAATAATAAATAAGCATTATTTTTTTTTTAACTCTAAATATTCGCGCCATATATAGTAAAGGAGCATTTATTATTATTATTTTTTGTTTTTGTTTTTATTAATTTACGATTACTTTTATTTACTTGTTTAATTAAGCAAATACTACGATTATTATTATTGGTATTTATATTTAAATTTGTTGTTGTGTCATTGCCAAAATTATAATATTTCCTCATTATTTTTACAAAAACTATTATTTGTGTTTTGCGCAAGAAAACTTTATCGTTCGAGTATCCCTTGTATTTTGTGGATGAAACTCAATGAAAAGCTCATTGAGATTCATCCATTCGAGGATCAGGTTTTTTTTACTTTCTTTTTGGTGTATTTATCGTTTTATAATAATTAATAATTATATTATCCAGTAACTTTGTATGGAATTTATGTAAACATTATATTTAATATTCCCTTTATTTTTAAGATCAATTATTGTTTGTTATATTGAATTTTATTAATAATTTGTTAAATACAGTCTGCTTTTTTCTTTTACTGAACTTTGTAGTGTTATATTTTTTTTTTGCTAACTTTAGTTTTGCACTGGTTAATTTTTCATAAATCGTTTGTATTTTGTTTTTACGAGGAAACTGTGTGTTGAACAGTAATGTTCTTATGAAAATAAAACATATTTTATAAAAATAACAACATATATAATAAAGTAGATTACATTTTGTGTTCATAATAACAAAATAATACTGAGAAAAATTGACAATCGACGATTGTCATTTCAAGAAATATATTGTGACAACTACCGACCACTCCCTATAAATAAAATTTTTAATTTTCATTAGTTCAATAAAATTTTAGAGTCATGACCGTCCCGTTCTCTGCGTCCCGGTATGAAAAATTAGAAAGGGTATGCTATAATATTTTGAAAAAAGAAAGGGGACTCCCCCCCCCAATTCAAGCACTGATTAAAAGATATATCAAATGACATATTCATATCAAACACCGTGACATAATGAAATCACAACAGCTTGATTATTAATAAGCTTTGAAAAAAAACACTTAAATTTCACATCGTTTAAAACAATATCATATCGATCAGATACATGCTCGCTATTAATTAAATAAATTCCTATTTGCATACTAGGAACTGGTTTTGTAAATAAATTGTTAACGGTTAATATTTTAACCACAGATAATTTTATTACATTTTCATCTTCTAAATTTAATTTATAAATACTTTTAATTATTGCAATATTACCATCCTCTAAGATAATACACTGATCTTTGGGATTACTATCGTTTAAAACATAATTATTGGCCTTTAAAGTAATTTGATTGTAATAAAGGATCCTAAAATTTGAAGTCTTTTGGTTTATCTTAAATGACTTTAATAAACTATCCGTATCAGTTGAAACAGCTAGAAGTTCTTCTCCTTCAGATGCATTAATTTTATTCTGAATTTCAGGAAGTGGATATTTACAACATTTCATTGACTTTTTTAGTTTTTGGAGATAATTTTCATATTTGAATGCACTGAAATTATCTAATGATCCATGCAAATTAGCAAAAAACGGTAAATGTATTAAACTATGAACATTATAATTAATAAATTGAGAGCCATAATGGGATGAATAATTTTCAACAAATTTTCTTAAAAGTTGTAAAGCCAATTTATTATTTTCATCACTTATTTGATTTGTACATAATATCCGAATGGACACAAGTAGAAGAAGAAAGTGTTCGTAAAGTTCTTTTTTTAAATTTGATTTTAATACAATAACCCCTGTATACAGAAGAAATTCGCGAAATTCTGTAGCTTTCCAGTATTCAAAGTCATCAAGAGATCTTGGTAAACGAACGAATTCAGATGGTACAAATATTCTTAAATTAATCAAAGATAGAGAAATAATATCTTTTTTCTCTCCTAAAATTCTTATTGGTCTTTTTCCTTTTATACAAAATTCTAGCAGCCGTTTCATAACCCCTTGGCATACACAATGCATATAATCAAAAACTACTGTGGTTGTAATGTCTATCGGAAGTTCTATTAAAGGGCTTGTACCATCTTTGTGATATTCAAAATTAGATTTCGTTCTAAATGAATCATTAGTACGTAATGGAGCAAACATATTTAAAAAGCATACTTTATTTTCAATAAAATCTCCTTCTACTTCACGAGAGTTACATGAAAAATACCCATTATGGCTTTTAACTTTTAACAAGAATGCTTTCGCTGGTGCATCAGCTACAATATGAACAATTTCAAAATTTATTTGTTTATTTTCAATCTGAACACCGTAAATTATCAAATTTTTTAGCTCATTTATAAATGGTTTAAAATATTCATTTACATCACCAGGTTTGCCTTGAAAACTATGGTAAATACCAATAGGGAAGATTTTTTTTACAAAAACGGGTAAATTTGTAAATGTTAATAAGATTGGCCAAAACTGAGTTTTGGAGCTCTTTGCTAGAGGTAAACCATCAATATTAAAACTTAATTTAATTATTATATTATTAGGGATATATTGTATATGTTTGATTAAATGTGGTGTAATCATATTTAATATACCAAAATGTAGATATGAACCATTTTGAATTTCAATAATAGGATGATAAATTTTATGGTTATGTATAAGTGTCCTAATATCTTTTGGAAGCTTCACACCTGTACTGCGTAAAATAGACAATATTTCATTCGCACATCCATGAGTTACATTAAAATCTATAGCCCATTTACGAACACGTTTCATTAAATATTGATCTTTATCTTCATCAGTAACAATCTCTTTTTCCCTAATAATCTGGATATTTTTTGAAGTTTCCTAAAAATATATAAAAATGTATAAATAGTATTAAGAATAAATTGATTAAGTTGATACTAACATTATGATTATTCGATTGATGTGCTATTAAAGGAAATATACATCTTTCTGGTAAATGTTCATTGTTTAATGGCGTTAAATTAATTTGTTCATTAAATGGCTGTACATTACTTGTCTCATTGGATGGTTTTATAATTACTGTAGAATTGAATGTGTTATTGACCATCTAAAAATATTTCCTTAATAATTACTCAAATTTTAAATTAGTAATTTCCAGAAAAAATCTATTCAAAGACATAATTATAGTAGACTATTTACTTCAAGTTCAGTCTTAAGTCTTCTTTTGAATTGGCGAACAGAAATACATCCAATATTTTTCACTCTTCTGTGTAGTTTTGGTAGTTCTGAAACAAATATCATTACTTAAAAAAAAATACTTGTGTTTGTGTGTGTGTGAATATATATATATATATATATAGGTATAATACTATACAAATATAATAATAATAGGTATATATTATGCAATTTGCAATATTAAAAAATATAACTACTAAGAATGTAATAATAGTAAAAAATGTTTATTTAAGCAACTACAATTATTGATATAAAATTAGTTTTCAAGTCTACAATTTTTTTCCCTATCGAATCTAGTTTTTGCCGTCCTAAACCAGCTCTGGACTTCTAATTCAAATTTTGCATCTGAACATTGCACATATTGATTTTTGATTACGCCTAATAAAAATGTTTTATATTAAATTAAACATTAAATTTAGACACACAAATAACATAACATACTTTTTATTATAGCAATAATTTGTAAGTCTTTGACTTTAAATTTTGTTGTATCTTTTTCAAATGCCCTACCAGTCCATGAACATTCAACTGCAAATTTATTTGTAAACAATTTGGACAGAATTCGTCGAATATGAGTTTTTGCGTCAACACCACCAACTGAGCAAAGTAAATTTGTCTTATAAACAGAAGTTATTACAAATTAATATAAATATTCAATTCATGTCACGATTTCATCTCATAGACATACAAACTTATTTTTGATATCATTATCTACTTCCAATACCATTTCACATTTCAAAACACTCTCTTGGGTAGAAAATGGAAATTGGTCTAAAAAAAGTTTATCATCTGCAGTATTTGAAAAAACAGATCCTTGTACTACTTGTGAAGTCAGTCTTGTTACATCATCCCTTAAACTATTAATTTGATCTAATATACGTCCATTCATCAAGCGATTAGTAACTACTTCATTTAGAATATTTTTTAAAATGCCATGCAGTGTTCCTGGTATAAAATTAAATAAAAATGTTTATTTTATGTTTGTGCTCCTATTTCAATAATAAATTACATCGTTTCATCAGTCTTAGTAATTTTGGCACAGAGTTCACATATATTTCTGGACTACCTAACAATTACTTTTACTTTTTAATTTCTTTTTTAAATACATAATTGAAATATTTTGGTACTACATTTACGAATTCTTTTATTTTGATTTAAAAAAAATTAATTAAAATAGCCATATTACAGTTGATTTTCAGAAACATTTTGATGGTGAAAATTATTGCTATTTGTACATTTAAATTGAATTCTAAAGAATTTATTTATTAATTCTATACCTATACAAATTAATGAAAAATGACTGTTTATATGAGAATAAGAATTATGAGATGATAGAAAGCTATTTATTTGTAACATTATAAATAAGCATATATAGAGATACCTAAGACACAACAGTTATCAAAATATTTTATCTTACCTTCAGATGTATTTTTTAATGAATGACTTCTTTGACTTACATCACTTGCAGACATTTGTGAGGAGTTCAAACATTCTTGACTTTGTTCTACAAAATTAGCAACCTGCCATACAAAAAAAAAAAAAAATATGTCTTTAGCCATAGTTGTGAATTATAATTTATTATCTACAGATCATAATACCTGTGACTCTGAGATATTTGGAATCAATGTTAAAATAATAGATTCTGATGTTGTTGCAGTTGCACTATTTAAATTTGTACTATCGTTTGTACATGTTGTTGTAGCAGATAATGTTTGTAAGTTTGTGTAAGAAATATTATCTTCTTGTGAACCAAATAATACACTATTACTAAATACATTGGGCGCTATAGTAAAACCTGTACCTGAATATACACAAAAATTAAAGATTATTCACACATTAAGTGATTTTTAGATCATCAATTTACTGTACACAAAAAATTTAATTACAACAAAAATATTATGTTATTTTTTTTATTTTAATAATTGTCTATTTGTAACTTTAAATACAATGAGTTAAAAGTTTTGATAGCTCTGTACAGTGTAATATACAAATATTTGAAGTATAGTGATATGGTTATTCATATTTACTAAATTAATAAAAATTCAAGATAAAAAAAGTATATATTATATTTGTATAATATATTATTTATATACTATTAGTATGGATATAGTACTATAATAGTAAGTACTTGTTTTGGGTATTATATTTGTTATAATTAGGGCTAGGGACTTCATGTCCTAAAAAATCACTGAAGTATGCTCTCAAAATATGCATTTAAAAACCAAAACATTTAAATGACAGTATATATCTAATAGGTACCCATACTACATTAATAAATGGGGCTAGGATATGTAATCTGTGTAAAAATAATCGATCTCAGTGGTTCATTTAATTTCAAATAGAAATTATCGAGCAGATGGAGAAAATACATGGCCTACTTATTATTTCATAAAATATTCTTTCAAATATACATTTATTTTTATTTTTACCAATTTTAAAGATAAATTAAATAATAATTTTTCTTAATTAGTATTAAATGTAGTGAAATATTCTCAAAATTAAAATATAACAAAATATACACTAAAGCGTGAAAAAGAGCTAAATATGCGACAAAAAAAAAATTCCTTTAATCTCCTAGTACTATGAAACAAATTTCTATATCACTAAGCTACGTTTTAAACGATTATTAAAAACCATGCAAACTCCTATGAATCCCAGCCCAAGTTATAATTTGATGATAACATGTACTTAATCATACAATAATGAATAGAACAAGTATAAATAATTAATACTTAAAATTATAAATAGGTACTAAAATTTTGTAATCCTAGAATATGTACCTTCATTATCTGAACTATCACTGCTCACTTCGGACAAGCGTCTTTTTTGTTTTCCAATAATTTCTTCTTCATTATCTGTTGACTCTACTACTTGCTTATACCATGCTTTACCAAAATTCCCTGAAAGTTGAATTTTTTAGTTTAGTTTGCATTTTGAAAGAATTTGAATATTTGTTTACTATATTATATTATATTGGTGTATTGACATTTTTATCAAAACTCCATCAATAAAATTTTACAACACAAATTTTGAAATTAAATTGTTTTTCTTACCATATGTTTTATTACCATCAACCACTTTTATTTTGTACTGCTGCCAAGATTCTTCTGGATCTATAGCTTTCTGTAGTTCTTCACTGGTTACTCTTGAAGGTGGCCATTTACAATATTTAACAGTACTGGTAGATAACTGTTCGGAACCATTTTGCATCAACCAATTAATTGGTAAGACACTGAAGTCCTTTGTTTCAACAAATTTGACTACAACCCATTTCATATTCAAACGATTCTGGAATGTCATAGTAACTGACATATTAATGGAACAATTATAAATTATTAAAATAAAAAACATTAAGTTACCAATGCCTGCATGGCCATTTTGAACGGAGAGAGATATCAAAAATATTAAATTAAAATACGACCAAGTGGCATCGGTAATCTATACTTACTACTATATACCCACTATTTAATGTGTCAATCTCCAGTACAATTTCAAATATGAATTAACTTATATGTGACGATTATAATTTGTACCATCACTTCGATATTGTTACTAACTACTGGGTATAAATACTCAATTTTTAAGATTTTACACTGTAAGTCTATAACATATAACTAATATCTTTTTTATTAATATTCGAAATCGAAATATGGAACACTATTAACACAAAGACAAAATATAGGTAGCATTTTACTACTAAATATAACTAAATGTATTATGTAGGTTATTATAACTATCTATAGTAAAATTTGAATACAAATATTAGGACTTCGCTTATAATGTATAATAATTAAATATGAAATAGAACTTACCTTTTTATTTGGATTCGCCATAGTAAACTTGTGTAATATTTTGTTATTTTTTGTGTAATCCTTTTATAAATCTTTACGCGTAAAAGAAGTAAGAACGCAATAACTGAATATTGAATAATAATAATATACAGATATGTTTTACTCATGGATCAACAAAAACCCGGCCGCGGCTAGTTATATGAATTTGCGCAGTAGGTATTATCTTTTGATTATCTGGTAATACCAGGTCGATGTATATTTTTAGAAATGAAACGTTCTTGTTACATACGTGAAACACGTAAAGCGTACCATGTTTTTGAAAAACCGTTTATCCTAGTTAAGGGAACGTTTCATTCAAACGTTCACATTGGAACACAAAATATATATTGCTTATAATTTTGATGAACATTAATGAAACAATCAGGGAACATTACATTATTATATTTACCATAGTAATAAAAAGGCATGTTACTGGAATGTTTGTAACGGTTCCTTGCACAGTGGGTATACTCGTATCTGTTTCATTTATTCAAATTCTTAATTTTATATTAATCAAAACCTGCATTTAATTCCAAATCGTAAGAAAAAAAATTATTATATTTACAAATTCATACGGCGGATTATTTGGTTGTTTTACAATTTTATGTTGATGGAATAGAATAAAAAAACCCATTGATAAATTTTGAACCAAGTACTAGAATTTTCACAAGTGAAAACTACATTTTTAAAGTTTAAAGCAAATATCATTAAAAAGCGTCACGAGTTAAAAAAATTATAAATTTCGAATTTTATTACAGTTAAATTTGGTAAAACTGTTGTATTTGAATTTAAATTTTAGGCTAAAATTACGTGGTTTTGTACAATCCGTACCACAAGAAAAAGAAATGTAATTTATTTAAAATTTAAATAGTCATTTTGTAACTACGTGTTTACAATATTTAACAGTGAAGGAAAATGAAAATATATAAAATTCTCCAAATATATATATCAGGATAAAGTGAATAAATTTGAAAAAATTAACCAATTTTAAATTAATTGTACAACTTTTGAAATAAAATTATTCAATTATCCTAAATTTATTCATTAATGTTTATACATCATTTTTTTCTTTTAAATTTGAACTTTGGATTACTACACATTCCCAGCGCTATATACAATTCGTTCCACATATAAAAATGTGTATATTTGTGAATATTACAAACACGAGATTATCAAAAATATTTTATTTATAGAACAATAGAAAACTTATGTTAAAATTTATCGTTATGAGTATAGGAACTGAGAAAAATTTGGCATCACATATAATAAGTTAAAATATTTTTATAACTATTAAACCGAATGATTTTAGAATACGTCAATTTTTATGTAAACTCAATGGATGTTTTTCATTTTAATTCGTTTATTAAGTAAACTAAAAAATATTAATATGATTTTGTTTAGTATTATTCAAGTTTAATTAGAATAAATATTAAATTATATTTAATATTTTTATGTCTTATTGTGAGAAATTTTTCTTTTGTATTTGAATTACGGATTAAACTTACGTTGTGCTATACAAACAATGTCACAAAAAAAAAAAAGAATATATTTATAGTATCAAATAATCCAAACGGCCAGATTTTTATAACGAGCTTACATACGGAAAAGTGGAAAAATTATATTCAAACAGTTCTTATGTGTATAAGAACTAAAAGGGTTTAGTGTCGCGTGTAATAAGTTACAAATAAATTGTATAACTTTTATACTAAATAAGTTTAGAACAAATTGATATTTTAAGTAAACTGAATTTATTTAATTTAAATTAGACTATTGCAAATACCCACATTATTTATTGTGTTTTTAAGTGGCAATATCTTGGAGAACTTTAATACATTTTCGAAGCAATTTTTTTTAAAAACTGTTTAAAAAATGTAATAATATTTTATTCTGTTTCTTTTAAACTAAATTTGAATTTTAGATTAAACATAACCTGCCTTTAAATCCAAATCATAAGGATAATAATTATTATAATATTAAAACATTCATATAATAGCAGATAATTTGGATATTTTACAACATTGAATTGTTAACTAATGTACAGAAACTACTGAAAAATGTTAGAACCGATTGACTATAAAAATAAAAATAACTTTTTGGCTAGTGAAATTAGAAAACTACCGTATAATAATTTTAATATTTATAAGACAACAGAATTTCGGGAAGGGCAAGAAAATTGTAATCATTATGACATTAACATTGGAGCATGCCGATTAAATTGTCAAATCTATAACTTTAATTATTAAATATTTTATAATGAGATCAATGTCAAGTTTTTAATTTTTTTTTAATATAAATTTTATATATAATTTAAAATATTATGTTTATAGGTTATTAAAAACTTATTAACTATACTCGTATCTGTTTCATTTATACAAATTCTTTATTTTATACTAAACAAAACCTGCATTTAATTCCGAATCGTAAGAGAAAAAATTATTATATTTACATATTCATACGGCGGATTATTTGGATGTTTTACAATTTTATGTTGATGGAAAAGAATATAAAACCCATTGATAAATTTTGAACCAAGTACTAGAATTATCACAAGTGAAAACTACATTTTTAAAGTTTAAAGCAAATATCATTAAAAAGCGTCACGAGTTAAAAAAATTATAAATTTCGAATTTTATTCCAGTTAAATTTGGTAAAACTGTTGTATTTGAATTTAAATTTTAGGCTAAAATTACGTGGTTGTGTACAATCCGTACCACAAGAAAAAGAAATGTAATTTATTTAAAATTTAAATAGTCATTTTGTAACTACGTGTTTACAATATTTAACAGTGAAGGAAAATGAAAATATATAAAATTCTCCAAATACATGTATCAGGATAAAGTGAATAAATTGGAAAATATTAACCAATATTAAGTTAATTGTACAATTTTTGAAATAAAATTATTCAAATATCCTAAATTTAATTATTAATGTTTATACATCATTTTTTCTTTTAAATTTGATCTTTGGATTATTACACATTTCCGGTGTTATATGCAATTCGTTCCACATATAAAAATGTGTATAGTTGTAAGTATTACAAACACGAGATTATCACAAACATTTTATTTATGGAACAATAGAAAACTTATGTTAAAATTTATCGTTATGAGTATAGGAACTGAGAAAAATTTGGCATCACATATAATAAGTTAAAATATTTTTATAACTATTAAACCGAATGATTTTAGAATACGTCAATTTTTATGTAAACTCAATGGATGTTTTTCATTTTAATTCGATTATTGCATATAACCACATTAATAACTGTGTTTTCGGTGGAATTTCCAACAATGTCCAACAAATCGAGCTTAACATTTTCCAATCATAAAAAGTCGAATTTCTAAAAGTTGTGCTGTTAGCGTTTTTTGTAGCGGCGTATTTAAAAAAATTCATATAAAAAAAACTAAGGTCCGACAAACGTCGGGACCTTTCCAACAATGTCCAACAAATCGAGCTTCACATTTTCCAATCATAAAAAGTTGAATTTCTAAAAGTTGCGCTGCTGACGTTTTTTGAAGCGGCGTATTTAAAAAAAATCATATAAAAAAAACTAAGGTCCAACAAACGTCGGGACCTTTCCAACAATGTCCAACAAATCGAGTACAACAATGTTGGTTGGTTTTTTTGAGGTTTTTCTAAAGTTGCGCTGCTGGCGTTTTCTGAAGCGGCGTATTTAAAAAAAATCATATAAAAATAACTAAGGTCCGACAAACGTCGGGACCTTTCCAACAATGTCCAACAAATCGAGCTTTACATTTTCGAATCATAAAAAGTTGAATTTCTAAAAGTTGTGCTGTTAGCGCATAACTTTAACGAGGTTTTTTGGAAAATCTAAAGTCCAACAAATTTCGGTAATATTCCAACAATGTCCAACAAATCGAGCTTAACTTGTATCTATCATAAAATGTTCAATTATTAAAAGTTGCGCTGTTAGTGTAAAGTTAGCAGCGCATAACTTAAACTAGGTTTTTTGGAAAAACTAAAGTCCAACAAATTTCGGGAATGTTCCAACAATGTCCAACAAATGACCAACAAATTTGTTGGATGTGTAGTTTTGGTGTCTGTTATACTTGCGCTGCTAACTTTATGAAGGTGGAATATAGCTGGGTGAATTCTTATAAAATTGTGAAAAATATACTTTAAGATTCTGTTATATACTTGAGTAGTTTTTTTTAAATGAAAACTTAAAAGTTTATACAGGTGTATGATACTGTTTAGTTTTGTTCTATTTTAATTCGGATTAAAGTTTAGTAATATAATTTTTATATATATATTTGACATCTGAATTTCTAAGTAAAAAATATTCAGTACTTTATTGTTTTATATATTTTGCAAATTTAAAGGAGTGATAAATGAACATTTTTGATTGCTACCTTAGAAAATGCCGATTAAATTGGCAAAATTGTAATTTTAAAATATTAAATATTTTATTATGAAATTAATGACAATTTTTTTTATCTAAATTTAAATTTTATATTAAACTTACGCAATCCTATACAGTCCATACATTAAGAAAATGAAATGAATATATTTAATATTTGACATCTAAATTTACAGAAAATGCAAATTCAGAGCTTTATGAATTTTTATATTTTGCAAATTTAAAGGAGTGATAAATGAACATTTTTGATTGCTACCTTAGAAAATTCCGATTAAATTGGAAAAATTGTATTTTTAAAATATTAAATATTTTATTATGAAATTTATGACAATTTTTTTTATCTGAATTTAAATTTTAAAATAGAATATATTTATAGTATCGAATAATTCCAAACGGCCAAATTTTTATAACGAGCTTACATACGGAATAGTGGAAAAATTATATTCAAATTGTTCTTATGTGTATAAGAACTAAAAGGGTTTAGGGTCGAGCGTAATATGTTACAAATAAATTGTATAACTTTTATACTAAATAAGATTAGAACAAATTGATATTTTAAGTAAACTGAATTTATTTAATTTAAATTAGAATATGGCAAATACCCACATTATTAATTGTGTTTTTATGTGACAATATCTTGGAGAACTTTAATACATTTTCGAACCAATTTTTTTTAAAAACTGTTTAAAAAATGTAATAATATTTTATTCTGTTTCTTTTAAACTAAATTTTAATTTTAGATTAAACATAACCTGCCTTTAAATCCAAATCATAAGAATAATAATTATTAGAATATTTAAACATTCATATAATGGCAGATAGTTTGGATGTTTTACAACATTGTGTTGTTAAATAATGTCCAGAAACTACTGAAAAATGTGAGAACCGAGTGACTATAAAAATAAAAATAACTTTTTGGCTAGTGAAATCCGAAAACTACCGTGTAATAATTTTAATATTTATTAAACAACAGAATTTCTGGAAGGGCAAGAAAATTGTAATCATTATGACATTAACATTGGAGCATGCCGATTAAATTGGCAAAACTATAACATTAATTATTAAATATTTTATAATGAGATTAATGTCAAATCTTTATTTTTTTTTTAATATAAATTTTATATATAATTTAAAATATTATGTTTAAAGGTTATTAAATACTTATTAACTATACTCGTATATGTTTCATTTATACAAATTCTTTATTTTATATTAAACAAAACCTGCATTTAATTCCGAATCGTAAGAGAAAAAATTATTATATTTACATATTCATACGGCGGATTATTTGGATGTTTTACAATTTTATGTTGATGGAAAAGAATATAAAACCCATTGATAAATTTTGAACCAAGTACTAGAATTATCACAAGTGATACGTCAATTTTTATGTAAACTCAATGGATGTTTTTCATTTTAAATCGTTTATTAAGTAAACTAAAAAATATCAATATGATTTTGTTTAGTATTATTCAAGTTTAATTAGAATAAATATTAAATTATATTTAATATTTTTATGTCTTATTGTGAGAAATTTTTCTTTTGTGTTTGAATTACGGATGAAACTTACGTGGTGCTATACAAACAATATCACAAAAAAAAAAAATTTGAATATATTTATAGTATCAAATAATCCAAACGTCCAGATTTTTATAACGAGCTTACATACGGAATATTGGAAAAATTATATTCAAATTGTTTTTATGTGTATAAGAACTAAAAGGGTTTAGGGTCGCGCGTAATAAGTTACAAATAAATTGTATAACTTTTATACTAAATAAGTTTAGAACAAATTGATATTTTAAGTAAACTGAATTTATTTAATTTAAATTAGACTATTGCAATTACCCACATTATTAATTGTGTTTTTAAGTGGCAATATCTTGGAGAACTTTAATACATTTTCGAACCAATTTTTTTTAAAAACTGTTAAAAAAAATGTAATATTTTATTCTGTTTCTTTTAAACTAAATTTTAATTTTCGATTAAACATAACCTGCCTTTAAATCCAAATCATAATAATAATAATTATTATAATATTTAAACATTTATATAGTAGCCGATAATTTGGATGTTTTACAACATTGAATTGTTAACGAATATACAGAAACTACTAAAAAATGTGAGAACCGAGTGACTATAAAAATAAAAATAACTTTTTGTCTAGTGTAATCCGAAAACTACCGTATAATAATTTTAATATTTATTAGACAACAGAATTTCGGGAATGGCAAGAAAATTGTAATCATTATGACATTAACATTGGAGCATGCCGATTAAATTGTCAAATCTATAACTTTAATTATTAAATATTTTATAATGAGATCAATGTCAAGTTTTTAATTTTTTTTTAATATAAATTTTATATATATTTTAAAATATTATGTTTATAGGTTATTAAAAACTTATTAACTATACTCGTATCTGTTTCATTTATACAAATTCTTTATTTTATATTAAACAAAACCTGCATTTAATTCCGAATCGTAAGAAAAAAAATTATTATATTTACATATTCATACGGCGGATTATTTGGGTGTTTTACAATTTTATGTTGATGGAAAAGAATATAAAACCCATTGATAAATTTTGAACCAAGTACTATAATTATCACAAGTGAAAACTACATTTTTAAAGTTTAAAGCAAATATCATTAAAAAGCGTCACGAGTTAAAAAAATTATAAATTTCGAATTTTATTCCAGTTAAATTTGGTAAAACTGTTGTATTTGAATTTAAATTTTAGGCTAAAATTACGTGGTTTTGTACAATCCGTACCACAAGAAAAAGAAATGTAATTTATTTAAAATTTAAATAGTCATTTTGTAACTACGTGTTTACAATATTTAACAGTGAAGGAAAATGAAAATATATAAAATTCTCCAAATATATGTATCAGGATAATGTGAATTAATTGGAAAAAATTAACCAATTTTAAATTAATTGTACAACTTTTGAAATAAAATTATTCAAATATCCTAA
>JAIVES010000039.1:0-57453 GCA_032441835.1 Slavum lentiscoides
GTATGTAGAATATTACTTGTGTAGAATTCATGTTATTTGCACTATTATATTCGTATAATTCCAAAAAAAGTTAATAATTTGGACTTCCGAATATAGGATTTTTTGACAATGTGTCCTATATTATTTCACAATTTTTTGCATACACCTTATGCTTGAGAAAACGTCTCACCGGAAGTACTTTTACGAGTATAACTTATATAGCGTTACAGAGATAGCTTTGATCGCCGTATCGTGTTCCCAACCAATTCAAGAAAATATGCAGATACCTAACAGGTAGTTTTAATATTGGGCGCAATGTTTTTACAGCGTTGAAAACGGTGCTTTTTATTATAATTTTTTCCGTCTAACAGGTATATAAACCAGACAAAATTTAGAAACTTTGAAAAGTCATATTTTAAGTTAGAAAATATATTTCATTTTGGCGACCTGTCTTTTCTGGATCGATTGAGGCTTTTTTTCTTAACATACATGTTTGATATATGAGCAGTGTTTATAAGACATACCTAGTTTTTAATGATAAACAAAATGACCAAATCATTTTTTTTAAATCGTCGTGGTTAATCCCTAGTCGACAAATCAATAAATTTAAAACTTTTTCACAACTGAAATTCGACTTGTCAAAGTCTCACAATTTTACCAAACGTTTAGGTCGATTTATACGTCAGTTGTGCGTTATGCGTCGTCCCGTTAAGGAAATTGTTGAAGAATTCAAATACATGACAATTTTTTGTTGGAAATAAAGCTGCGTAGTCTTATTAGAATACTTGTTATATACAGAAAACTAAAGGGGAAGTATTTGTCGGTAATGATAAATATAAACTTACCTAAACGATCGGCTGTAATGTTATAAAAAATTACAAAAATGTCAGAGTTAATACAAATATATAAAAGTTTCTAGAATGGTATTCTCTTAGTTATAAATTGTTGCGGCGTTGTAATTTATTGACTATTATTATTTATTATTTATTATCATTGACGCTTGCCGCTCGTAGTCTGTATACGCACTCTGATTTAAATTATATGAGTATCATATATATTTATATATTAAAAAAAATTTAGGGGCACTGTTCAAGTAATGGGCACCTAATATTTTTTATGCTCAACTGAAAATTTCAGTCTGCGCATGCATATAGTTATACCCTATAAGTCTATAATCTCTAGTGATACTTTATATTACTCGTATAAATAATCATAATCATAAATATTTTGGTCTAGTCCCTGTTACCGACAATCAGTGTGTAGTTAATGTTAAATGAAATACAATGAATGCCTGTTTATATGTTATTTAATCGATATCAGCATAAAATATAAATGTTTAATCATGATAAATATAATTTAATAATAACATTTTGAAAAATACACACTGTAAAATATTAAATTACTTACTGTCTTCAACTATAAAAAATAAAAAATAAAAAAAAGGTCATTGTTGTTAAGAATATCTGTAAAGTCTATGTGTAGGAGATAATAGGTTCGAACTAAATATTTTTATATTACATATAGGAAAATATATTTGTTAGTAATGGATATGAATAAAACTACGCTTATTTTCCGCCCAACCGTATTACTGACGACTTAGACTTATTTCATTTTGGTTTCTTTCACTTCGTTGCAAATTTTTACCAATAAGTTGCAAAATATTGGTACCAGTTTGGTGACAATCGGACAAAATAGGGTAGCCAACTTCATGACGTCATCTAACCTCCTGTAGTGCCACTAGATCAATGTTAATCTCATAGGCATGCACATGAGGCGAGCTGGTCGAGCCTGGGCTCGACCAGAAATTTTTAAGGGCCTTTTTTTCTTTTGAGTATTGTTAAATTTTTTATACATTTTTATTTTAATCCATATCGTATATGTTCGCGAAGGTAATAAAAATTGTATTTGTTATGATAGTGCAATAAAACTAAAAATATTTGTATTTATACCTACGTCCTAATAAAAGAGCTGTATCGAATACGGAATAATCTCACTTCTTAATAAATTAATATATAGTCGATGATGATAACACGTCGACACACCGTGTTGTTTACTTTATTAATAAGGTATGATTACGCAGACACGCCAGCTCGTGGTTGCTCATTGAAAATGTTGTCTACTGTTTAAAGTTATATTTGTAATATATTTGAAGTGCCGTAGGAACTGGATGGGCAAAGTATGCCACAGGACCCACCACTGTAGGAGCCCCTGAGTTTGGTTCGGTTAAAAAGAATTTAGGGGCACTGTCCAAGTATTGGGGACCTAATATTTTTTAGGCTCAACTGAAAATTTCAGTCTGCGCATGCATAGGTGTATGTTGTAAAGAGTATCTGTAAAGTCTCTGTGTAGGAGATAATAAGTTCGGACTGAATATTCTTTAATATTATATATAAAAAAATATATTTTTTAGTAATGGATATGAATGAAATTACGCTAGTTCATGTAAGGTGTTATTAAAAATTATAAATGAATTATGATAAGTTAATAATACAAAATTTAATTGTAGAGGAAATGGTATCCTTCATTTTAGTTCAATCGAAAGTGTATGTAGAATAATACTTGTGTAGAATTCATGTTATTTGCTCTATTATTTTCGTATAATTCCAAAAAAAGTTAATAATTTGGACTTTCGAATATAGGATTTTTTGACAATGTGTCCTATATTATTTCACAATTTTTTGCTTACACCTTATGCTTGAGAAAACGTCTCACCGGAAGTACTTTTACGAGTATAACTTATATAGCGTTACAGAGATAGCTTTGATCGCCGTATCGTGTTCCCAACCAATTCAAGGAAATATGCAGATACCTAACAGGTAGTTTTAATATTGGGCGCAATGTTTTTACAGCGTTGAAAACGGTGCTTTTTATTATAATTCTTTCCGTCTAACAGGCATATAAACCAGACAAAATTTAGAAACTTTGAAAAGTCATATTTTATGTTAGAAAATATATTTCATTTTGGCGACCTGTCTTTTCTGGATCGATTGAGGCTTTTTTTCTTAACATACATGTTTGAAATATGAGCAGTGTTTATAAGACATACCTAGTTTTTAATGATAAACAGAATGACCAAAACATTTTTTTTAAATCGTCGTTGTTAATCCCTAGTCGACAAATCAATAAATTCAAAACTTTTTCACAACTGAAATTCGACTTGTCAAAGTCTCACAATTTTACCAACCGTTTAGGTCGATTTATACGTCAGTTGTGCGTTATGCGTCGTCCCGTTAAGGAAATTGTTGAAGAATTCAAATACATGACAATTTTTTGTTGGAAATAAAGCTGCGTAGTCTTATTAGAATACTTGTTATATACAGAAAACTAAAGGGGAAGTATTTGTCGGTAATGATATAAGTAAACTTACTTAAAGGTTTAACTATAATGTTATAAAAAATTACAAAAATGTCAGAGTTAATACAAATATATAAAAGTTTCTAGAAAGGTATTCTCTTATTTATAACTTGTCGCGGCGTTGTAATTTATTAACTATTATTATTTATTATTTTTTATCATTGACGCTTGCTGCTCGTAGTCTGTATACGCACTCTGATTTAAATTATATGGGTATCATATATACGCTCAACGCTCTCCAATGTACGCGCGACCTTAGTAGCAGAAACAGTTACTGGAAATGACGGTTATCCACTGGATCGTCGCTCATCGACTGCGGACAATGGAAGATCAACAATTGTCAAAGTGAATAAACAGGATTTTAAAGTTGATATTCGTTGGATTGTTCCGTATTCGCCATTACTCTCGAAGATATTCAAAGCGCACATCAACGTCAAATCTTGCCATTCTATAAAATTTACTAAAGTAATTGATATGGCTGTGACTGGAGTTGATGCGGAGAATTCCAACAATGAAGTCACTGAATATAAAATATTAGCAGTAATGAAACAATTTGGCACATTTTTTATTTGCCACTCATGAAAGACATCCAAATGTTGTTCGCTTGGCCGTACATCTGAAAAATTGTCAAGGACTGAGGAGTATACTTCACTGCGGAGAATGCGTTTCAACAAGCTGATCGACCGCCATATACAACATTGACCAGCTTTTTACAAATGTGCCGAAATGATGACTTCATCAAGTCTTCTCAAGACTTTTTATTTGTCAAATAACTTATTTTACCGTCAAAATATCATAATCTCTTTGTATAGTGTAATCACAGATTAGATGAATATTCATATTTATATGCAGTCTAAATTTCTTGGAATTAATCCGTGGTGTAATAATGAATAATGTAATGTAGTTAATATATCAAACCACTTTAAGCGCTAGTAGCGTTAGTAGTAGTGAAATTTCTCAGTTGATTTACAAAGAAGGTTTATTAGTCACGGTAAACGGCGGAGCAGTATAGCTCGTTCTTCAACCTGTCTATCTTTAATCGTGGACCGTTGTAACGAAGAGCGCGGAAGTCGTTAAATTCAAAACGCGTAAGTTCCGAACAAGTAATATTCGATGCTGCATATGACGGTATTAAGGTCTATTCACACATATCCGATCCGGGTCCGTTCCGTCAAGGCATCCGTGTTTTCAGAAATATGAACTACTCGTTTTTCATTGGATGTATTTACAAACATCCGATCCGAGTCCGTTCTCTCCGATCAAAAAATATTATTGGTGACCGATTTTTCGTCCGAACTCGGACGATTAAACACGGAACTGTGCCGGATTGGACATGTATGAACAGACGTCCGATACAAATCGGAACGGACCCGGATCGAATATGTGTGAATAGATCTTAAATTATGTTACAAAAGTTATGTACATTAGGCTCCCTTCCAAAATCCAGCGATGTACAATCAAAATGATAATATGCATTCCAAAACTCAACAGTTTGTTAATATTTTATTGTTTGATCGTGTTCCAAAATTCAACGTTTCCAACTAAATTTCCATCGGATCCAACGCAATATTTTACCGATGTTTCTGATTGATATTACCATAGAGGTATTGAACGTGTTAAATAATAAATATTTATAGTGATAGTACTTATCATTTTTGATAACATAGAAGCATATTGTTGCAATCATTTTATTCTATTCCATAATTCAACGCAATCATAAATATTTCGATATCAAACAACCTTTCAACAGATCCAACATATTTTGAGAGTATTATCTGCACATTTGATGTATATCTGGTAATATTGGCGTAGAGACGCGTCGCCACGCCAACAGCCGGTCTCACCCGCCGCATTCGATATTTAACATAAAAAAGTGTTGGTTGCTAATGATAAAAATAAAACTTACGTAACTTGTCAACTAAAGCGTTAATATTAATTACGAACAATGTATGAGTTAATACAAAATAATAAATTATGAGGAAAACCATTAATTTTTTTTTTTTTAGTTATAAGTCTAGTATTATAATATTTTTATATTTTATATCAAAATAACCGAAAATGAATAACCACCAGCTGGTGGACATAAACACATCATGACGAGAGAAAAAGTAAATCTCCACATAACCCAAATATTGAAAAACAATCTCATCCCCCTCCCCCTTTCTAATACGCTTTTGGTGTATGTTTTGTAATATACAATGGTTTGCGCCTTATAGGTAAATTAGTTAATTAATATTATATCATAATAACGTTAAAATTTAGTTGCTTATTCTTCACACCTTGAATAATAAAATTAAATAATGGCAGCCCTGACCAGTGGTTTGCAGCTACATTTTATTGAATGAGTGTATATTTTATATGTTAGGATAAGTTAGGTAATTTTATTATATTATTAAATACCTATTGTGTGCTCGTGAATTATAAAATAATACGTAGTCGCAAATTTTTTTTGGTTTACTAACTTAGTGAATGTCGTGTCGCTTGAACGCGGCTAGTGGTGTTGCCAAAGCCGATATATAGTAGGAAATAATTGATTTTATAATTTTTCTTTTATCCATTTATGTTACCTTATATTAATATATCGTCCTCGTTAGTTAATTATTTTTACAACTGGACAAGTATTATAATATTTACATAATATAGAAGTTTTAGTTCAAAGAGCCAATTTTAGATTCTGAGCGGAGCGATGAATCTATTGTTTTTACAATGATGTTTATTTATTTATTTTCTTTTTTCTATACTGAGTATACTATTTTTCGAACAGAAGGAGTGCTCCGATCTTTTCGGTCAGTTTGCTTCCGGCAGCAATTCGCATCTAGTTTGTACTTTTGTTCGATATTGGCGGAAATTCACCATTCTTATCGAATGAGATAGCGATAATGCACGACGCGGCGGTCGCGATAGAAATTTCGCGACCGTCTCGCACTCTCCGCTCCGTGCGTATCACGACAAGTCGCCGTCGTGCGACAACGGGTGTCTCGATTTCGAGCCTTTTTAAGCCGCGTGTCTTGCGGCGTCTTGCTCGCGAGCACCAAATATTTCGGTGCGTTTGAACCACATCTTTGTGGCCGTGGGACCCTGTTGGTCCGTTCATTGTGGGCCGTGTAGTTTTTTATTCGCGGCGGCCACTATACGCGTCGGTCGGCGCCTTTCCTCGTGTGCGCCGAATAATTTGGGTTGCGTTGCGACGCACCCGTGGGTCCGTGATAAATTTTACGCCTTTGACTGTGCGTCATCCGTGTTTGTGCGCGGAAATTATTATACGCGTCTGCGGACTGCTCTCTCAAACCGATCTTCGTCGTGGCCGTGAGATTTTGATTATTAATTAATATTCGTAAAATATATTTCAAGGGTCAGCCATTTGCGACTCCTTTAGAAAATATTAGTTTGTTTCTCGGGACAATATTTTCATTTAGGTATCTACCCATTCACGCAAATCGTATAGATATTAATGCAAGTTATCGGGGTCACCTTACAGAGAACCCCTTTAGCGCACAACTTTAGAGAAGTAATTTTTCGATTTTCTCAAAAGCACCTAAAAATATAACTCAAAAACGCTAAAAATGCAATTTCGTCTTAATCGATTGTTGTTTATTTCTTCGTAATTTTGAAACTAATAGTCATAAAAACCTGACATTTTCACCAAATATGTAACTTTAGACTATATTTACGAGAAAAGTAAGTTCCGCTCAGAATCGTTTTATCGAATGCAATGACTTATCATTGCTTTCAAATTTAAAATAAAAACAAAACTCTAAAACCTTTAACCAAGTAATTCACTTAAGCGATATCCACAACATCCCGCGGCTCGTTACCTTTTTATTTATTTTTTACTAATATGTTCAAGGAGCTATGTATCTATTTTATTATATTTATCATTAAGCTATGTCAAATAGGCAGCAATTGTATTTATCACCTTCTAATTTATATTTATTTGTATTGTTTAATTTTATTATTTTATTCGTTGTATTTATTAGTCTGATGTTTGCCGTCAATACACGTGAAATTGCACCACAATTTGTATTGTTGTCATTTTATAAACGTATAACTATAAATACGTCGATATACGTTATACACATTGACACAGTAAGCACCACTTTATTTTCTGGCCTTGCCCCCAAATTCCGACCTCTTCTGGTAAAGCAGTTAACCGAAATAAACTATTTCTTTTTTAATGTATACAGAAGTTGCTCTGTTAGTGTCGAGTGTATTTATTACAGGTATCCATTTTGGAATAATCCGAAAATATTATACAGTTCGCTATAGGTTAGGAGTAAGCAAAATTTTAACACACACATCCGTCCCGTACTATTATATTTATATATAAATATGTAATTAAAATATACCTATTCTAACTACATACTGTTAGAATGTGTCATTGTATCATAGGATATTATGCTTATGTGAATACATCTTTATTGTGTATAATGTATGATGATAATATTTTGAAATGAACAAGAGTTTACGATTTATTGGTCATTTCCACGATATTTAATAACAACAATATAAATATATTCTCAAGATAAATTTAATTCATTAATTTAATTTTTAAATGTACAATGATAATGTACTTACCATCCTCCACTACAAAAAAATAAAATAAAATAAGCCATTATTTTAAAGAATATTTATAAAGACGGGTTTATGTACGATAAATTAAATGCGAGCTATAGATATTCTATAATTCAAAAAGAAAATATTCGATGGTAATGACTGATGATGAAAGTATACTTACATTTTTTTTGATCTAAAGTGTTATATAAATATTACCGAAAGTGTCAAAGTTAATAAAAGTTTTGTATTTAGTGGATTAAGTATTAATGTTAATTTTTTTTAGTTTATTCGAAACTGTTTAATATTTTAGTATGTATAATTTTGTAATGTTTTTAAAGTATTTATTTTAATATTTTGAAATATTTTGCTTAACGCAAGGAAAAAAATAAAATTGGATATCGCGAATTTTGAATACATGTTTACGAATGAAAAAACTTCAAATTTGACAATGAAGGAAGTGCATTAATTTGTAATCGGAACAAAGGTGTTGAAGACGTAAATGTACAGGCATAGAATATTTGACGTCGTCATTGCGATAATTAGGTGGACACAAACGCACAGTAATATGAATAAAGGTATCTGATTAGGTGAATTATATTATAATAATAAGTGGGACCAACGTCTGTTTTGTCTCGCAAAAACAACAGTTTCGCGCTCGTCAATATAAGCGCCATAAAATTCACCGTCGCGTGTATTACTTAAATAATAAATAATTAGTGTAAAACGTCGTAATCATTTTAAATTGTGTAATTTTTTATAGGTTTAGGTAAGCGTCTGACCAGTCTGCGCGTCCATGAATTTTACGGTGAGTTATTTTTGTTTATTATATAAATTAGTACATAGGCTCTAGTAGTCGGTTTATTGTTATTGTCACTAACTGCTAACAAAATGTAAGGGTAGCTATGATAGCTGAAATTAATTTATTTTTATTTTTGTATTTAATTTGAATTATTAGGCCAAAAAGGCCATTATTTTATTATATTTTTAATTTATATTATAATTAGTAAAAATTCCGTAAAAGACGAAGTTGTGTAATAAATAGGTACTCTATTGGTTAAACTCAAATAATAGTAATTAACGTTTTTGTTATGATGTTTAGCTGGAAAAAATCACATTAAACAATTAAAAATATTACACGAAGTTTTGGTGTCTGTGCGCGCGTAATATCGTTTAATTCTCCCGGCCCATACAAAAGGGTTTTGATACGATGACTTACGTATCATTATGCAATAAAAATGACAAATGCTTTTAGAAATAAAGAAGTGATAAATAAAGTTGAAACTGAACCACTTTCTATTTAAACTAAAAGTAGAAGAGACAATAAAATAAATAATTTTGTGTCTGGAATGCTTCAAGATGTAATGCATCAACTGTTAATTCTATTCTTTTGCATCAGATAATAGTAATAAGTAAGGCTAGGTACTTCATGTCCTAAAAATCCTTAAAATATGCATGCATTTATGCCATAAAAATCACAAAATATGCCCTACAAATATGCACAATCACTTAAATATGCTATAAAAATATGCATTAACCAAACGATACCTTTAAGTTAACATGTACTTATTCCAAAAAAACAATAATAATAATAATAATAATAATAATAATAATAATAATAATAATAATAATAATAATAATAATAATAATAATAATAATAATAATAATAATAATAATAATAATAATAATAATAATAATAATAATAATAATAATAATAATAATAATAATAATAATAATAATAATAATAATAATAATAATAATAATAATAATAATAATAATAATAATAATAATAATAATAATAATGATAATAATAATTAGGGCTAGAGACTAGGTTAATAAATGATAAATACATCATAAATAATAATAAAAAGTGATTAATTTATGTAGATATAAAAATAAGGTATAAATTAAAATTAAAATGATGTAAATGTCTGATGAATGTAACAATTATCCTCGGAAATGGTTCAAAAATTATTTTTGAGCTTGCTTATAAACAAAGAAAAAACAATAGTTCCAATTTTAAATTTTATTATTCAATGATTATTAAATGCTTACTCAAATGAATTACATTGTGTAATTAAAATTTTGCGGATGTTTTCGAATGTAAGTGAGCGGCGATTATTCGTCAGAAGATTTTTTTTATCTTGTAAATGAACGTTCGACATCGACAGATGTGATTATTATTATATGGCTTTTAATAATCTCAACTAATATATATGTGGTAAATACGCGGCCCACGCTAATTTTATCAAATAACATTTTTGCAGATATATTACGAGTGTACTAAATTCTTTTTTTTTATCAATTTGAAGACAAATTTAATTTTAATTTAAAAATATATGTGAAATATGCTCTTAAAATGCGAATATAACAAAATATGCTCTAATGCGTGAAAAATAGCTAAATATGCAAAATATGCAAAAAAAAAAAATAAATGTCTTTAAACTCCTAGTATTATGAAATAAATTTCTATATCACTAAGCTATGTTTTGAAATGATTATTAAACTACATGCAAACTCCTATAAGTCCCTAAACCTAGTAATAAAATATCCGATAACCAGGGGCGGTTATACATAATGTTCAAGGGGGGGGGGCGAAAATGGAGCCGAACCCTCTTTGACAATGAAGTATCCACATCGACGAGTAGTATCTACTCTCTATCCAACATAAGAATAATAGTCGGTAGCGATGAGTTTTCGTCGCTGACGATCAGAACCACGCCCATTCTACCTCCCACTTGGTCAGTTACCTGGCGGCCGCAAATTGACAGGTGGTCGTCGCACGTTTCTCGCGTACAAAGTTCGTTTAGTGACAACTAGAGATGGCAAATCTGAGTTGCCAGAGCTGTTGTATAAAAATTTTTCCTACAATTAATACTGGTGTAAGAAAACCAAGCGGATCAAAAACACGACTAATATCTGAAAGCAAACACCGTTTTGTTAATGCTATGTTACTTGGTGACACTCGAACGAAAAAATGAAAACTATCTTTGTTGGGGTTCCACAATAACCCAAGTGGTTTTATAGTATCTTGATTACCAACTTCTAGCACAAATAAAGGTTCGAGAGATTTAGTAGATATTTTTTGAAGCAGTTCTGAAGAGTTAGAACACCACTTGCGAAGTGGCATTTTAGCCTTAGCAAGGACATCAGTGATCTGAGTTTGTATGCGTTCACATTCTTCAAATGTGTTGCTCCAGTTATTAAATCATCTACGTAAAAATCTTTCCTTAGCACCTTAGCGATTTCAGGGCCATGTGATTCAATTTCATTTGCTAATATGTTAATTTATTGAGTAGCTAAAAATGATGCAGGGTTTTCACCGTAAGTCACTGTGCGTAAACGATAAATTCTAAGAGGCTGATCTGGTGAAAAACACCATAAAATAAGTTGGAAGCAGCAGTCATTTTCATCGACTTCCATCTGTCGATACATCTTCTCTATGTCGGCACATAATACGAATTTATGTAAACGAAAACGTATTAGAATTGAAAAGAGATCGTCTTGGACGGTAGGCCCACACATTAAAACATCATTTAATGATAATCCTGAACTACTTTTCGCAGATGCATCGAATACTACTCGAGTTTTTGTAGTTATGCTTGACCCCTTTATTATGCAGTGATGTGGAAGAAAAAATGTTGGATAAATAATTTGATCTGCAGAAATGAGATCCATATGGTTCATGTCCAAATATTCTTGCATAAACTTTTGGTAATCGATTGCTAGTTATTTATCTTTTATCAGCTTGCGTTCAAGGTTGAAGAAACGAGTAAGTGCCATGAACTTGGATTCTCCTAATTTATCGATTGACTTTTTTGGTAGTTGAGCAATGAAACGACCTTCAAGATTCCGACGATAAGTAGACATAAAATGATTGTACGTATGTTTTTCTTCATCAAGTTGGTTCTTTGACTTTTTCTTTATTGGATATTCAGATAAGAGATCTGAAACACAATGTTGATCAGGGATATTCGTCGTAGTAACTGAAAAGGATGACATAGCAGTAGTCTGGGGCTCACCAACTCTTCCCGAAACAATCCATCCTAATTTTGTGCTATGAAAAATTGGAAGGTTATGTTCTGGATCCCATATTCTTTCATTTAACAGATCGAAAAAGATTTCAGCACCTAGTAACATATCGATGGGACTTGTGTTGTGAAATTGTAGATCAGCAAGTTGTGAACTAATATGTGTAGGCAAGTTCCATTCGCGTATATTAATAGCATTAACTGGAAAAGCATCCATAATGATTGGAAGTACGTAGCATTGCAGACGTTGAATAAAATTAGTTACTCTTGAAGATACAGTTATATTTACTTGAGGACATAATTCTGATGGTGATCTTCCAATTCCTTTAACAGACATGGATTTATTCGATATTGGCAATTGTATTTGTTTGACTAATCTTTTAGATAGAAAATTAACTTGCGAGCTACTATCCAAAACAGCACGGCATATTTTATGTTTTCCATTATAGTCAAGTACGTTTAATTGAGCAGTAGCTAGTAGAATTGACCTCTTGTAGATCGAGTGTGAAGTGATGCAGGGGTAGACGGTTCAATATCTTCATTACCAGGTTTTGATGCATTTTCCTTAGAACCAATATGTACCTTATCTTTAGTTTCATAATGTAATAACGAATGGTGTTTTTTTACTACAAATCCGACACTTGACTTCTGATTTACAGTTATTAACCATATGCAAAAGGCTCAAACAATTAAAATAACCCTTTACCTTACGTATAACATCATATCGGTCTGGTACGTTCAGCGACTTGCATTTCTCACACATATACATTCTATGATTACTGTTACAAACTGGACAAGAGAGACCATTATTTTGTCTCGACGCAAAAAATGAACGTTGTTCGCAAAAAAATGTTTCGATAATCACGCTTTTTACGAGTATTATCATTATGATTGCTTAAACCCTTATACTTGTCTAGTGGATTTGTGACTTCGTTAGCTTCATATGCAATACAACGATTTTAAATGAATGACTCCATATCATAGTATGAAGGAAGTTGACTTGGCGATTGCCGAAAAATCCATTCACTAGCAGTTGTTTTGTCTAATCGACCAAGTAAAATAGGAACGAGCCATGCGTTCCAATATTCTACGGCTTCACCAAGAGCTTGTAAAGACTGTACATACGACGTGACAGTATGATGCAAATGACGTAATTCTGAAGCCGATGGTTCGTTAACCTTGGGTAAATTCAGTAAGGCTCTTATGTGCGGTTGTATAATTAAAGTTTTATTTCCATATCGAGCCTTTAGTTGATTAATAGCTACATTGTAATTATCTCCCGTTGCTGAAAGAGATTAAATGACATCTGCAGACGTTCCCTCGAGACAAGATCGTAAGTAATATAATTTTTGGACGTCCGTCAGTCCAACATCAAAATGTACAAGTTCACAGAACGAGTCAAAAAATGGTGCCCATTTTTGAATATCGCCATCAAATTTTGGAAGTGACATTGGAGGCAACTAAGCGACGCGATCAGATGTCGGATTACCCCCACAGATGAATTATACACAGTATTTATCTCAGGACATGTAATCGTAAATCTTTTTATTAGTGATTGAAAAAGTGATCTTGTAGAATAATAACTAGCTTCGAATAATCCACGTTCATCTGATTGAATCGACTCGTTTTCAACATCCAAAATTTCAATTGTCGATTGAATATCATCGAATTTTTTCCAAATTTCTGGTATCTGTTCTTGACGGAAATCTAATTCACATAAATCATTAACTGTGATACTAAAAGATTCGGTGAAATTTCGCAAACGAGTCAAAGATGCCTTAACGTGTCCCCTCTTGCGGATGAGCTCCTGAAGTTTTTGATTTCCCTCGGAAAGCATCATAATATAATAACAATGAAGAAAGAGAGAAAAAAAAATACAAAAGTGGGTAACAATAATTTAAAACAAAAATTAACTATACACTAAGAATAAAATAACGGTTAATTACTAATTATATATCCGGTTCGAATGGGCCAATGTTGCGTCTAAAAGAGCCAATAATTTTAATTGACGATCTTTTTTATTAATATTTTACAAGTAAAAACAAATTATATAAAATAAATCAATAAAATGAAAAACGAATGAATAAATAATTAATAAAACAAAATAGCCAATAATAAATCGGTGGACTGTATTTAAATGATACAAAGTAATAATTATAATAATAATTGAAATGTAAAAGTAATATCATATAATTACTCGTAAAGCAAAATAATCATAAAATATTCATATAAATAATAGCAAAACGGGAAAAACGGCAGCGAGCGGGAACCCTTACAATTTTATAAATTTATAACACACACAAACTAAAAATATATGTATAATTAAATACAATATAATATAAAAAATAAACAAAAAATACGTGTATTATAAGAATTATTAAACAAAAAATGTTACTTCGGGTAACAAGTTTCGTCATATATGCGGTTCTACCCACGCGACATTGGGGCTAACTGCTCGTAAAGAGCCCCAGTGGCAAACAATTATTAATATTATTATTATTATTACTATTACTATTACTATTACTATTACTCTTACTATTACTATTACTATTACTATTACTATTACTATTACTATTACTATTACTATTACTATTACTATTACTATTACTATTACTATTACTATTACTATTACTATTACTATTACTATTACTATTACTATTACTATTACTGTTATTATTATTATTATTATACGTGATACGGATCTAAGAAATTCAAATCGGTTTATCGCATTAGTTGTGTACTTTATCATTTGTTCTTTCAAGTTTTGTTCATTATCGGGCGTGCTTCTTTCTTTTCTTTTGTGCTTCGTAATTTCACATGCGTCTTCGAATGTATTTCTAATAATTCGTCAACAAAGTTAAATATTTTTGTATGTGGACTGTATAACCGTCGATTTAATCGTGAATTATATGATTCGCAACCATATATTGTACGCAAGGTGGTAGCCGTGTAGGTATATAATGATATAGAAATAAATAATCAGTAAAGTGGACGGGACCTAATTTATCTCCCATCTTCCTTTTACTGGGACTCAATTTACCGCTTTCAAAGTGTACCCAAATTATCGAGGACCCAATATACCTATCCACGATTGAGTAGCTGCCAACGTCTTATTTAAATGACATCGATAATAATAATGTAATTCCATCAGTAGGAAAAAACATTTTTTTATGATTAAAATTATGTATCAATGAAATTTGTAAATGTGAAATAATAATTTACATACTTTCATTTGCTATAACAAATCGAAAGAAAAATCATTATTTTAAAAAGTGTCACTAGAGGCAATAATTTACAAAAAAAGGAAACGTAAAAAATAAATATTCTATAGTACCTATATAAAGGTATTTAATGTTGATAATAATAAAAATATGCATTCTTTTAGTTTCAACTATTGTCTTATCGTGTTAATAACTATTAAGTTATTAACTGCTAAAAATGTAAAAGTTTATTAAAAAAAAAAATTTTAGTGAATAAGTTTATCTTTTTTTTTTTTAATTCTCTGTGAAAACAGAATTGTATTTCATTTATAGTATTATTATCAATATTGATGGGAACTATAAACCGAAATAACTTGTTTAAACAATCTATTGTATGGTACAGGATATGGTGAAACTGCGTTTATATGTAGCCGTGAATACAATTTAAACAAGTGTTTTTATAACCCAAAACATGTATGGTAATGTAAAAAAACTTTTGAAATACAATTTTTATTGTATATAAAAAAAAATTTTATTGTCAATAAAAAGAAAAAAAAAATCATTATTTTTGTACGACTTTTAATGAATGACATAGTAAGATAGAAATAAATATTCTATATTACACACAAGAAATATTTTCAGTTTCAGGAAAAACAAAATAACGTCACTATCATTTTATTTGTTATCAACGTATTACAAATTATGAATTAATACAAAAGACAAAAGCACGTGGAAAAAAATCATTCATTTTATTAAGATAGGGTAATATTTCTTTTTTCTTTTTTATTATGGTGTTTTGTAAATATTGGATTTATAACATTGATTATTGTTACTGTAATGAATATTTACAATCAATGATCAATAGTATTAAATAATGAAAAATTCCGTCAACGCATACTATTGTCTTAACTTAAAATAGATTCAGTTTTATAAAATTAACTTGACGTTAAGTCACGTTAATTCTTATTATTGAGACCGACAATTATTAAAATATCAATTGTTATATTTTACAATAACTATGTGATCATATATTAGTCTTACCTGGTTGAATATTACCCGCTACAAATGTAAAAGTTAATACAAGAAATATACTTTTAGTACATAAGTTAAACATTTTTTTTTTTTTTTTGTGAAACCAAAATGTAATTATATATAGTATAGACAACAGTAGGTATTGTTGAGAAC
Organism: Slavum lentiscoides; assembly: GCA_032441835.1. Lineage (NCBI taxonomy): Eukaryota > Metazoa > Arthropoda > Insecta > Hemiptera > Aphididae > Slavum > Slavum lentiscoides. The sequence goes on from JAIVES010000039.1 coordinate 16,301, forward strand.
TATTAACTGAAATAATTGTCTTACACCATCTATTGTATGGTTCAGGATATGGTAAAACTGCGTTTATATGTAGCCGTGTATACAATTTACACAAGTGTTTTTATAACAGATTTATTAAATAAATTTGAAAGCAATGATAAAACATTGCATTCGATAACATGATTCTCAACGGAGATCCGGTATAATATTTATTAGTATTATCATTATTACAATTATTATCATTATCATTTTCATTATCATTATCATTATCATTATCATTATCATTATCATTATCATTACCATTATTATTATTATTATTATTATTATTATTATTATTATTATTATTATTATTATTATTATTATTATTATTATTATTATTATTATTATTATTATTATTATTATTATTACATTATTATTATCATTATCATTATCATTATCAATAACGATTTTGCATTATACGTGTTCAATACGTAAATGGTCTTTAGCTTTCAAATTATCGGGGGGTGCTTCGTAAAACGACCACCCTGTATTCGAGAAGAGAACGGACTACCGTCGGCAAAATATAATGAACGAAGACAAGAGCCAGATGTAAAAAATTATATATTTCGTTTTATAAATTCAAGAACTTTTAGTGCCCTCGAACAGAGAAGCAAATGCGATGTTCAGAGCTTCGAGTTGGTGTAATGAATACCAAGATCCTTAATATTGAAAACTCGCTCAAGTAATGTATCATATAGGAAGTAAGAGTATATAATAGGAGTTCGTTTCGTGTGAGTAATTTATTGTGTTAACTTCTATCGTATCGAATAGTACTAATGGTATTATTATCGTTTGTAACTGTGTAATTTAATTTTTTACTTTAAAAATGTATAAAACAAGAATGTGTTATTGTACCAATGAAATATGCTCGTGGGAATAGTTATTATTTTTGTCTTACGTGTATATAATGTACAAAGGCTGACAAAGGTATTATTGGTCGTTTACATAATTTTAAAATACAATATTATAAACATCATTTTACGAAAAGTGTAATTTACTAATTAAGACTTTAAATGTACATTGTTAAGTTACTTACCAGCCGTCACTATAAAAAGAAAAAAAATGTCATTATTTTTGTTCGACTTTTAATGAATGACATAGTAGGATAAAATAAATATTCTATATTACACACAAGAAATATTTTCAGTTTCAGAAAACAAAATAACGTTCACCATCATTTTATTTGTTATCAACGTATTACAAATTATGAATTAATACAAAAGACAAAAGCAAGTGGAAAAAATCATTTTTTTATTAAGATAGGGTAATATTTCTTTTTTCTTTTTTATTATTGTGTTTTGTAAATATTGGATTTATAACATTGATTATTGTTACTGTAATGAATATTTACAATCAAAGATCAATGGTATTAAATAATGAAAAATTCCGTCAACGCATACTATTGTCTTAAATTAGATCCAGTTTTATAAAATTAACTTGACGTTAAGTCACGTTAATTCTTATTAATGAGACCGACAATTATTAAAATATCAATTGTTATATTTTACAATAACTATGTGATCATATATTAGTCTTACCTGGTGTCTCCTTGTTAGTCCCATCGGCTAAAAATGTAAAAGTTAATACAAGAAATATACTTTTAGTACATAAGTTAAACATTTTTTTTTTTGTGAAACCAAAATGTAATTATATATAGTATAGACAACAGTAGGTATTGTTGAGAACTATTAACTGAAATAATTGTCTTACACCATCTTTTATATGGTTCAGGATATGGTAAAACTGCGTTTATATGTAGCCGTGAATACAATTTAAACAAGTGTTTTTATAACCCAAAACATGTATGGTAATGTAAAAAAACTTTTGAAATACAATTTTTGTCAAAATTGATTGAATATAGAAGATCTGTAATTTAAAAGATAATTAGGTATATGTTGGAAATGTTAAAAAAAATTACGTGCGGATTGATATAAATCATTATTATTGATTACGATGAATATATTAGTTAATATAAAAGAAAGTGTTTATTTTATTTTATTTTATTTACAAACGCACATTTCGGAAATTAACATACATATATATATTTTTTTTATTAAGATAGGGTAATATTTCTTTTTTCTTTTTTATTATTGTGTTTTGTAAATATTGGATTTATAACATTGATTATTGTTACTGTAATGAATATTTACAATCAATGATCAATGGTATTAAATAATGAAAAATTCCGTCAACGCATACTATTGTCTTAACTTAAATTAGATTCAGTTTTATAAAATTAACTTGACAGTAAGTCACGTTAATTCTCATTATTGAGACCGACAATTATTAAAATATCAATTGTTATATTTTATAATAACTATGTAATCATATATTAGTCTTACCTGGTGTCAGTCCCAACGGCTAAAAATGTAAAAGTTAACACAAGAAATATACTTTTAGTATACTAGTTAAACATTTTTTTTTTTTGTGAAACTAAAATGTAATTATATTTAGTATAGACAACAATATTGTTGAGAACTATTAACCGAAATAACTATTTTAAACAATCTATTGTATGGTTCAGGATATGGTAAAACTGCGTTTATATGTAGCCGTGTATACAATTTACACAAGTGTGTTTTATAACCCAAAACATGTATAGTAATGTAAAAAAACTTTTGAAATACAATTTTTGTCAAAATGAAGTGAATATAGAAGATCTGTAATTTAAAAGAGAATTAGGTACATGTTGGAAATGTTAAAAAAAATTACGTGCGGGTTGGTCTAAATCGTTACTATTGATTACTATGAATATATTAGTTAATATAAAAGAAAATGTTTATTTAATTTTATATTATTTACAAACGCACATTTCGGAAATTAACATACATATATATATTTTTTTTTATTAAGATAGGGTAATATTTCTTTTTCTTTTTATTATTGTGTTTTGTAAATATTGGATTTATAACATTGATTATTGTTACTGTAATGAATATTTACAATCAATGATCAATGGTATTAAATAATGAAAATTCCGTCAACGCATACTATTGTCTTAACTTAAATTAGATTCAGTTTTATAAAATTAACTTGACAGTAAGTCACGTTAATTCTCATTATTGAGACCGACAATTATTAAAATATCAATTGTTATATTTTATAATAACTATGTAATCATATATTAGTCTTACCTGGTGTCACAACGGCTAAAAATGTAAAAGTTAACACAAGAAATATACTTTTAGTATACTAGTTAAACATTTTTTTTTTTTGTGAAACTAAAATGTAATTATATTTAGTATAGACAACAATATTGTTGAGAACTATTAACCGAAATAACTATTTTAAACAATCTATTGTATGGTTCAGGATATGGTAAAACTGCGTTTATATGTAGCCGTGTATACAATTTACACAAGTGTGTTTTATAACCCAAAACATGTATAGTAATGTAAAAAAACTTTTGAAATACAATTTTTGTCAAAATGAAGTGAATATAGAAGATCTGTAATTTAAAAGAGAATTAGGTACATGTTGGAAATGTTAAAAAAAATTACGTGGGTTGGTCTAAATCGTTACTATTGATTACTATGAATATATTAGTTAATATAAAAGAAAATGTTTATTTAATTTTATATTATTTACAAAACACATTTCGGAAATTAACATACATATATATATAAAACTATAAAGTATAAATGATAAAGTTGATTATGTAGATTAAGGCCATAGAATTAAGTATTATTGAATTGACGGAGCATGCTGTGTATAGGATTTTTTATACCTGCAAGAGGTAGAGTGAAAGGAAACATGAAAATGGAGTGGTTCCTTGTGAAGTGAGAAGGAACACGGACGTTTGTAGTGGAAAGCAAGACTGGAACATCAAAATACCATTTAGGAAGAAGGTGATAAAGGATTGGTCGGCAACAATACGGTGAGAGGAGGTGTTGGTATATTAAGAGTAGTGCTCATAGTAGAGTAGTCGTGAGGCGGGTATTCTATTTTTAGGATATAAACGGCATAATTATGTGAGATAACGATTTTGCACACGTTCAATACGTAAATGGTCTTTAGCCAAAGGGGGGTGCCAAACGACCACCCCGTATTCGAGAAGAGAACGGACTAGGGCAAAATATAATGAACGAAGACAAGAGCCAGATGTAAAAAATTATATATTTCGTTTTATAAATTCAAGAACTTTTAGTGCCCCTCGAACAGAGAAGCAAATGCGATGTTCAGAGCTTCGAGTTGTGTGTAATGAATACCAAGATCCTTAATATTGAAAACTCGCTCAAGTAATGTATCATATAGGAAGTAAGAGTATATAATAGGAGTTCGTTTCGTGTGAGTAATTTATTGTGTTAACTTCTATCGTATCGAATAGTACTAATGGTATTATTATCGTTTGTAACTGTGTAATTTAATTTTTTACTTTAAAAATGTATAAAACAAGAATGTGTTATTGTACCAAAGAAATATGCTCGTGGGAATAGTTATTATTTTTGTCTTACGTGTATATAATGTACAAAGGCTGACAAAGGTATTATTGGTCGTTTACATAATTTTAAAATACAATATTATAAACATCATTTTACGAAAAGTGTAATTTACTAATTAAGACTTTAAATGTACATTGTTAAGTTACTTACCAGCCGTCACTATAAAAAGAAAAAAAATGTCATTATTTTTGTTCGACTTTTAATGAATGACATAGTAGGATAAAAATAAATATTCTATATTACACACAAGAAATATTTTCAGTTTCAAGAAAAACAAAATAACGTTCACCATCATTTTATTTGTTATCAACGTATTACAAATTATGAATTAATACAAAAGACAAAAGCAAGTGGAAAAAAATCATTTTTTTTATTAAGATAGGGTAATATTTCTTTTTTCTTTTTTATTATTGTGTTTTGTAAATATTGGATTTATAACATTGATTATTGTTACTGTAATGAATATTTACAATCAAAGATCAATGGTATTAAATAATGAAAAATTCCGTCAACGCATACTATTGTCTTAAATTAGATTCAGTTTTATAAAATTAACTTGACGTTAAGTCACGTTAATTCTTATTATTGAGACCGACAATTATTAAAATATCAATTGTTATATTTTACAATAACTATGTGATCATATATTAGTCTTACCTGGTGTCTCATTGTTAGTCCCATCGGCTAAAAATGTAAAAGTTAATACAAGAAATATACTTTTAGTACATAAGTTAAACATTTTTTTTTTTTTTTTGTGAAACTAAAATGTAATTATATTTAGTATAGACAACAATATTGTTGAGAACTATTAACCGAAATAACTATTTTAAACAATCTATTGTATGGTTCAGGATATGGTAAAACTGCGTTTATATGTAGCCGTGTATACAATTTACACAAGTGTGTTTTATAACCCAAAACATGTATAGTAATGTAAAAAAACTTTTGAAATACAATTTTTGTCAAAATGAAGTGAATATAGAAGATCTGTAATTTAAAAGAGAATTAGGTACATGTTGGAAATGTTAAAAAAAATTACGTGCGGGTTGGTCTAAATCGTTACTATTGATTACTATGAATATATTAGTTAATATAAAAGAAAATGTTTATTTAATTTTATATTATTTACAAACGCACATTTCGGAAATTAACATATATATATATTTTTTTTATTAAGATAGGGTAATATTTCTTTTTCTTTTTTATTATTGTGTTTTGTAAATATTGGATTTATAACATTGATTATTGTTACTGTAATGAATATTTACAATCAATGATCAATGGTATTAAATAATGAAAAATTCCGTCAACGCATACTATTGTCTTAACTTAAATTAGATTCAGTTTTATAAAATTAACTTGACAGTAAGTCACGTTAATTCTCATTATTGAGACCGACAATTATTAAAATATCAATTGTTATATTTTATAATAACTATGTAATCATATATTAGTCTTACCTGGTGTCACAACGGCTAAAAATGTAAAAGTTAACACAAGAAATATACTTTTAGTATACTAGTTAAACATTTTTTTTTTGTGAAACTAAAATGTAATTATATTTAGTATAGACAACAATATTGTTGAGAACTATTAACCGAAATAACTATTTTAAACAATCTATTGTATGGTTCAGGATATGGTAAAACTGCGTTTATATGTAGCCGTGTATACAATTTACACAAGTGTGTTTTATAACCCAAAACATGTATAGTAATGTAAAAAAACTTTTGAAATACAATTTTTGTCAAAATGAAGTGAATATAGAAGATCTGTAATTTAAAAGAGAATTAGGTACATGTTGGAAATGTTAAAAAAAAATTACGTGCGGGTTGGTCTAAATCGTTACTATTGATTACTATGAATATATTAGTTAATATAAAAGAAAATGTTTATTTAATTTTATATTATTTACAAACGCACATTTCGGAAATTAACATACATATATATAAAACTATAAAGTATAAATGATAAAGTTGATTATGTAGATTAAGGCCATAGAATTAAGTATTATTGAATTGACGGAGCATGCTGTGTATAGGATTTTTTTTATACCTGCAAGAGGTAGAGTGAAAGGAAACATGAAAAATGGAGTGGTTCCTTGTGAAGTGAGAAGGAACACGGACGTTTGTAGTGGAAAGCAAGACTGGAACATCAAAAATACCATTTAGGAAGAAGGTGATAAAGGATTGGTCGGCAACAATACGGTGAGAGGAGGGTGTTGGTATATTAAGAGTAGTGCTCATAGTAGAGTAGTCGTGAGGCGGGTATTCTATTTTTAGGATATAAACGGCATAATTATGTGAGATAACGATTTTGCACACGTTCAATACGTAAATGGTCTTTAGCCAAAGGGGGGTGCAAACGACCACCCCGTATTCGAGAAGAGAACGGACTAGGGCAAAATATAATGAACGAAGACAAGAGCCAGATGTAAAAATTATATATTTCGTTTTATAAATTCAAGAACTTTTAGTGCCCTCGAACAGAGAAGCAAATGCGATGTTCAGAGCTTCGAGTTGGTGTGTAATGAATACCAAGATCCTTAATATTGAAAACTCGCTCAAGTAATGTATCATATAGGAAGTAAGAGTATATAATAGGAGTTCGTTTCGTGTGAGTAATTTATTGTGTTAACTTCTATCGTATCGAATAGTACTAATGGTATTATTATCGTTTGTAACTGTTTAATTTAATTTTTTACTTTAAAAATGTATAAAACAAGAATGTGTTATTGTACCAAAGAAATATGCTCGTGGGAATAGTTATTATTTTTGTCTTACGTGTATATAATGTACAAAGGCTGACAAAGGTATTATTGGTCGTTTACATAATTTTAAAATACAATATTATAAACATCATTTTACGAAAAGTGTAATTTACTAATTAAGACTTTAAATGTACATTGTTAAGTTACTTACCAGCCGTCACTATAAAAAGAAAAAAAATGTCATTATTTTTGTTCGACTTTTAATGAATGACATAGTAGGATAAAATAAATATTCTATATTACACACAAGAAATATTTTCAGTTTCAAGAAAAACAAAATAACGTTCACCATCATTTTATTTGTTATCAACGTATTACAAATTATGAATTAATACAAAAGACAAAAGCAAGTGGAAAAAATCATTTTTTTATTAAGATAGGGTAATATTTCTTTTTCTTTTTATTATTGTGTTTTGTAAATATTGGATTTATAACATTGATTATTGTTACTGTAATGAATATTTACAATCAAAGATCAATGGTATTAAATAATGAAAATTCCGTCAACGCATACTATTGTCTTAAATTAGATTCAGTTTTATAAAATTAACTTGACGTTAAGTCACGTTAATTCTTATTATTGAGACCGACAATTATTAAAATATCAATTGTTATATTTTACAATAACTATGTGATCATATATTAGTCTTACCTGGTGTCTCATTGTTAGTCCCATCGGCTAAAAATGTAAAAGTTAATACAAGAAATATACTTTTAGTACATAAGTTAAACATTTTTTTTTTTTTTTTGTGAAACCAAAATGTAATTATATATAGTATAGACAACAGTATTGTTGAGAACTATTAACTGAAATAATTGTCTTACACCATCTTTTATATGGTTCAGGATATGGTAAAACTGCGTTTGTATGTAGCTGTGTACACAATTTACACAATTGTATTTTTCTTTCTCAAGATATGTCTAAATCTTATGTCAACAAATATTGAATACGAGGCTTTTGTTCAGTGTGAAACATATGTGTATAAGTATTTTTCTAACAATATTTTATGTACATATATTTGCTTTTTTTATGTGAAACATCTAATGCGGAGGTGAGACCGGCTTTTGCCAGATATAAAACACAAATGTTTAGACAATATGTTAAAAATTATATTAATGGGAATGAACTGTATAATATAATATAATCCAGCGCAACGGTAGTGACGCGAAGCTAAGTAAAAAAAAAAGCGTAGCGGTCACGACCGTAGTATATTACACGAGTCAGATTTTGCCCATTGAATACGTATAAATTTACACATTTTCTTTAACCAGGCCTACAGAGTTAATAAATAAACAGATTGTTTCGTATGTAGTATTAATAGATCGGACATGATAAGCAGATTATACTTCTGTATTTTTGAAAACATTAGTTGAATAATGACTATTCGTTAAAATTAGGCCGTTGAAATTCTTATTTTTCTTAGTATAGATGCGTATATACTTATTATATATTGAACAATTTTTTTACTTCAAAATTTCCAATATTTTCAAATTAATTAAATGTAATTGGAAAGAAAAATAATTAATTTTATAAAATTCATATTATTTTCAATCAAATGTAAAAATATTTTTTCTCTTTTTCAGGGGTGGCTGTGCCTCGCCGGGAAAACCGACACTGCAATAGATCGGATATGATATGCAGATTACACTTCTGTAATTTTTTGATAACATTGATTAAGTAATGACGAATATATAAACAAAAATGTTCAATATTTTTGAGGCAAAAAGGTATTGTATTTGACACTTTAAGTTATTCGTTTCAAGTATACATATGTTGGGGGCAGCGCTAATGACAATATTACCCCCACTATGTCGGTCACCACTATTAAGGCCTTTCCACACTGAATACGTCGGCATCCGTTGCGTTGACGTACGTCGACGTACTATTTTTTAATTCTACATATTTGAATACTAGTCCACACACTGGATACGACGCGTCAATCGACGGACAGCCTTATCCGTCGCGTCGACGTAAGATATAAAATTGCCATCAGTTGAATACGTCAATGTATCGAATTTAATTGCCATTTTCAAATAATTTTATGGAAGTGGAAAACACATTGATTAAATAATAATGATAATAATGATATTATGATCCAGTGATATATAGTGCCTATACGAGGTACCTATACTTTGACACATCAAACTTAATCTTATCTAAGCTTCAAGAAAATTATTAAAATTTAAAAATTATGCATACTACAATAAAATAGTTAATTACTCGTATATAAGTCATGTATTACCTTAATGTGAGTATTAGCCTTTCTTTAGTAGGTACACTTATTCTAAAGTTGGTATCATCTTTGGAAAGTGAACTTTTAAAAAGTTTATGTAGTATATCAAATTGATGTTTGTTCATTCTAAAGGTGTTGAAATATCGATCTGGATATTGTTCAAGTTCAATACATAATTTTTTGAATTCTCCGTTATCAGATCGTGTTTTTTTTTTTAGAGTGAACCCAAATTATTTTTTTCTTTAATGTATTCCTTTGTCTTTTTCTTATTAATAATAAAAATGCCAATGCTCGTTTAGTTTGCGTAGATAACGTCATATTTACAAATAATAGGTATTCTTTAGGTAATACGAATGATAATAAAATGAATAACTAATATAAAACTTTCACCGACGGATAACCAATAAACGTATTTAGACTAATTTATAACGTATTTAATAACAGACTCATGTCTGTTGCGTCGAACGCATACGTTTGACGTAATCATAGTACATTGAGAATAACGTACGTCGACGTATTTAGTGTGGGAAAGCTTTTATGCTCGCTCTGCGTTGCTGTCTTTCGTTGAAATTGTTATCGTTCCGATTATTATTTATTTATTATCTTTCCGACGGCATCGATATCTTGCTATTGTGTCTTACTTGTGCTTTGCGCTACGTTGTTACCTTATTTAAATTATATATAGGTACACGTGTCCTCTTTTGTGTGTTTGTGTGTAAATTTAGTAAGTGATAGACAGTGGCGTGCCCAGGAATTTTCAATGGGGAGGGATGTTATGAGTGAATAGTAAAATACATTTTAATAAATTGTCATGGTAATACCAAAAGCTTATATGTTTATGTTTCAAGCTCTCCAAAATCGTTTCTAGCTTATAACTGTTTACATTTGTAAATTGTGCTATAATTAAAATGAATTTAAATTATAACACACTAATACCAAGTTGTTCAATTAACATAACACCATTAAACTGAAAAAAATGTATCGCATTTTTAAAAATAAACAAAAATAATAAAATACTTAGAAACTAGATTAACATACATTTACTCGATAGCTTTAAACAGATATCAAATTTTTAAACAAAGTTTCCATGCTTAACTTTGTAATTGTTTTATAATAAAAATATATGTAAAAGCAAAAATATTTTTGTAAGTAAGCTGCAATTAATTAAAAAAGCAGTAAAGATCAATACTAATTTATTAACTAGATATTTGTAAATGTGTGGCATCACTGTATAAGTGATTGCTACTAAATAAAGTAAGAAATACTGAAAGAATATGCATATTAAAAATATATACAGTGGCGGATTCAAGGGGAGGGGCCCGCCCTTCCCCCTGGCTGTTATGTATTCGTAGAAATATATAAGTATATTTAATACTTTACTTGAAGGTCTTACATCAAATCCTAAATATTGTACTTATAGAATTATACATTTTTTATTAATTATACACAAAAAAAAAAATTTTAGATCCGTCGTTGAATATATATATATATATATGTATATATATTATATATAATATATATTATATAATATATATATTATATATTTAACATTTGTACAGTTTTAACTGTACTGTTTTAACCGACGTACCTTTAACTAGGTTCACATGACGGGCGTTAAACACGCGTTAGCCAAACGCGCGTTCACAGTTACTATACAATTGCTATTAACTGTACATATGATAACGCGCGTTGGTGGGCGACGCGCGTTTAACGCCACGCCAACGCAAATACCCTGTTTACGCGCGTTAGAACATGTTGTGGATTTGAAAAACTCAATTGACTGTTGTGTCGACTGACAAATGCGGGCTTAAACGCGTAAAATATGTAATCATGTGAACAGTGGCTTGAAAACGCGCGTTTGGCTAACGCGCGTTTAACGCCTTTCATGTGAACTAGCTCTAATAGTCAGGTGGATCAAATAAAAAAAATCGCCTTCGACCGCGATCGATACCGCAAATCATTCAATTTTTTCAATTCAATTCATTATGGTTATTAAAGATATGCAAGTAATTTTCTAACGATACTTAGACTTTCAGATTCAATTAATATGTACACAACCCCCTCCCGAAAATTGTTCTTACTACGCCACTGTATATGTATATACCACAATTTTATAAAATTTCAAACATGAGAAAAAATATGATAATTAGTATCAAATAATATTCTCGTATAATTTTTTGCATATATTGTATGGAATACGTATACGATCACGGAAATATGAATATATATTGTATAGGTAATTCTTATTCAATGTGCATATAGATTGTTTATATTTTAGAACACGTGTTCCGACGTCACAGCGATAGTTATAATAAATAACTGTACGTGTGCGAACGCGATATCTCCTCCTGTGTGCGGCTTCTTCGTTGTTGTCTTTCGCGCGCACTGTAACCGTTCGGATCATATATTCGAGCGCGTAAATCGTGAAATTTTCGTTTTACGTCAATTTCTTCCGTCAACATTTTGTTGACGTGAGTACAGATGCTGCATTGCGGTTAAACTAACCCGTGCCATCCCTATATCAATCGTGCGCATTGCTAATTAAAGGCAATCGTTTTACGGAATTACATTCTATAGTGCGTTACGTCGCGTGTTATATACATCAACTCATCGCCCGCGATACAACCACGCCAATATTTGTCGTCATCAATGCCGTTTCTTCCGCTTTCGCCGCATCAACCGTTCAACTAGCTTCAATCGGATTCCATCGAGGTTCAGGTCATATTTTATTGTCATATGTAAATGTATTTTTTTTTATTCACGTTTTTATTGTCGGATATTACGTGAGTTATTATATGTAGTCCCCATTCCTCTAGTCAATTTAAGTTCTTTGTTAATATGTTTTAAATTAGCATACATCAAATTTAATACAGTCCACTTAAATTTTCCGTTACTTTGTGTTATTCCTTTTTTTTTATTGCCCAAGTAAAAACGGTCGATTTTCGGCAAAATACTGAACCGAGAAGCCGTTTAAACAACACGTATTCGTTTTTTGATTAATGTTACAAGTGTTATTTAGTGTACTTGTTTTTCTCGATTACCGTATTTTTAACATATGTATTTGCCTTCTCGAAGCATATGTGCCAACTATATAAACGAAATTACTGTTTGTTCTTGAACAGTTGCTATTTGAAAAGGTATACTTTTAACTGCACGATAAAACTAAAATTTGCTGTAGAAAACAACAGATTTGATTAAATCGTATTATACGAAACTAAAAAAAATTGTAGTATTTTGACCTTGTAATACAATGTAATATGTATTCATGGCATATAATATTATAAGAATTTTGACCCTGTTAACAATGTATTCGTGGCAGTGTCGGCCTGGCACACCAAAGGCCCCTGGATCTTTTTATTCTGGGGCCCCCTGCCCCTTGGTTTAATATGAAATTAAAAAATACATATCAATAAAAAACAATTCATTATATAGGGTGTCCCAGATCCAGGGGCGGAGTGACTCTAAAATTCTTACCGGGCAAATAAAAAATTTTCCGGGCCACTTATGAAAAAAATTGATTTTTTTTTTTTCTTGGACTAACGCCTTCTGTTTCCATATAGAGTTAATACAGGTTAGTAAAAGAATCTAGGTTGAAGTTAGAATTTGGTGGTTGGATTTAGTTTTTAAGTTATAGCAATTTGAAATTTGACAATTTCATCGTGTTTTTTTAATAGATTAATTTTTTCCCGTTTTTCGGCTCGTACTATAATAGTCCAATGGATAAATACCACGATTTGACGTGTATACGGTTCGGGGTTCGACCTCGGTTCTCTGAAACCAATTTTTGCATTATTTTCTTTTTTATACATTATAATAATACAAGGTGAAGATTTCAAAACTGGTGGAGACATAACGTTCAAAAATATTGGTATAAAAAAAGAAAAGATGGGGCCCCGGTCGCATTCGCGGCCATGGCCAGGCCGACCCTGATTCGTGATATATAATTTTATTAAACTTTTATAATTTTTACTCGTTCATTCGTCGCTTACTCTCTATACTATTATTTGATGTATTTTATTATATTTTTTCTTTTATTACGTAATACTCTTTGGCAATATTGTATATTTAAGTATACATTTATTTATATATATGTATATTTATTGTTTACATATATATATATATATATATATATATATATATATATATATACAGATTTTAAATTTTATTTGGTTTTAATATTTAATTTAATGTGCCTGATTTTGTACTTACATAAATCATACAAGTATTATGTATATAATATATATATATATCAATAAATTATGTCATATTCAAGTTTAGATATGTTATTATCACCTTCACCTTCTCCGCCCGATTCTGCAATCCAAACTCATTCTTAAAAACAAAATACTAATCTATCTATAAAGTCATTCTAGCTCCCATTTGGTCGTACGGCATCCAAATCTGGGGACAAGACAAACCACCGAACATCCGTCCACTAGAAATATTTCAGTCGATTAGCTTACGAGTAATAACTGGATGCCCATGGTACGTCACCAACCTAAACCTACACAATGATCTACTTATCATAACACCAAAAAAACTAGCTCATCAACACTATAACAGATTTCATTGCAAGATGATAAATAACGAAAACCTTCTTATTTCCCATATGTCCTCCCTAACTATCTATGGAAATCAACTCAGAAGATTCAAAAGAATTTGGCCCAGAGACTCTTTAAACCAATAAAAAATTAATTTAAAAAAAATGAAATAGTAACAAATAATCATATATACTCGTATATGTATTTATAGCTTTTCTTCGCTCAGTGAATTCCTAAGTCGTGTTTCAATCATCTTTAACTTGGAAAATGACCTTTCACGTCATGCTACCTGGTAAATCAAAATAATTAACTTAAATGTACCGTATAATAAGTTTATTAACCGCACGGTTGAAGATAGAATATCAATAACCACTGTCGTGTGTTTGATATCGGAATATTAATGGACCGTTTGTTTTATCACCCAGTTACCAAGATAAAACCGGGTGTACCATGAAATCGACTAAAGTTGACTCGAATTTATTTAAACCATAGAACCTATGCTCTATAAATATGGTTGAAGAGTAGGCCACGCACACTATACATATCTCAGGACTTGAACACATTTAACATCGTGTTTGTCTTCCCACTATCAAAGACGTATCGCGCATGCACCGAAAGTAGGTAAAAAATAATAATTTTATCGATATATAAAAAAGTATAATTTTATTAATTTAAACAACACATTTTCGATGATACTTATCATCACATAAATCATTTTCCTTAAATAATTGTATTTTTTGTTTATTTACTGTTCTAATATATTCAGGTTCCATACGTATTCCTGTGATTTCGTCTTATCAAGTAATAGTAATCCTTTAAAATTCAATATCTTTACACCAATAAATAATAGTTAATAGCACTATGTGAATAAATATAATTAACTCATTTCAAGTGAGAACTGTGTCTGAAGGACATGCAACTTACGCACACAGGAGTACATTACTAAATGGGAAAACAATAAATTATTTTCCTGAATATAAATTTCTACTTCTGTACGTTACAACGTAGGAATTCTTAATAAATTACTCTTTTCGAATAAAATGTTATATTAATTTATTTCTTTTGCAGATATGATAGACGAAACATGATCACGAATAAATGTTACTCGTCACCCATTTGTCGAGAAACGCTTTGATTGTACGGTATATTGTATGCTGTATATTGAATAAGAACATTATGCATTATTTGATTATATACGTAGTTCACTCAGTATTTATTAAAATGTATAAAACACAATTTTATGTTTATTCTTAATAGAATAATATATTACAGTATTCATATGAAATAATATACATATATATTGTATTATATATATTAACAGAACAACCAATACATGGATATTCTCATATAATTACCTATAAAAAAATTAATGAAGGACATATAATTTTGAATTAAATAAATTAGCCTAGATGTAAGAACATTATGTATTATTTAAATATATATGTAGTTCACTCAGTATTTATTAAAATGTATAAAACACAATTTTATGTTTATTCTTAATAGAATAATATATTACAGTATTCATTTGAAATAATATACATATATAATGTATTGGACATGTTATTTGGTAAGCGTAAGTGATCATGGGAATATAAATGTGTAGGTATTGTATAGGAGACCCGTTTTCAATATGCATATGGAATATTTATATTTTAGAACACGTATTCGGTTTTGACTAATGTCACAAGTGTTATTTCGTGTACTTAGGTTTTAATATATCGTATTTTTAACATATGTATTGGCATTCTCGACGCACATGTGCCAACTATATAAACAAAATTACAGCTTGTTTCTAAACAGTTGCTGTATGAAAACCTGCAATTTTTTGAAAAGGTGTACTTTAAACTGCGCGATAAAACTAACATTTGTTGCATAGAACAACAGAATTGAATAAATCGTATTTTACTCTACTAAAATATTATTGTAGAATTTTGCCTTGAAAATAATGTATTCGTGGTATATATTATTTTAGAACTTTTATAATTGTTTGACTTGTCAATTTGTCGCTAATTCTCTGCACTATCATTTGATAAACGAAATAATCTAGTGCTTAATTTATTAGTTTATACAACTCAGTTTTGAAGATACTCATCATCGCTTTACGTAGTTCGATTATATAATTGTATTCCCTGCTGGTATACAGTTTAAAAATATCTTGGTATCCACCGTATTTCCTTTACTACTTCCTATCATGTAAGCTTAATCCATTAAAAATTCAATATGTTTACACGAAAAAATAATAGTTAATAGCAATATGTGAGTGAATATAATTAGCTCATTTCAAGTGAGAACTGTGTCTGAAGGACACGCAACTTACGCACACAGGAGTTCATTACAATATGGGAAAACAATAAATTATTTTCCTGATTATAAATGTCTACTTCTGTACGTTACAATGTAGGAATTCTTAATAAATTACTCTTTTCGAATAAAATTGTTATATTAATTTATTTCTTTTGCAGATATGATAGACAAAACATGATCACGAATAAATGTTACTCGTCACCCATTTGTCGAGAAACGCTTTGATTGCATGTACGGTATATTGATTTTATGCTGAACGCGATCAGTATTTTATTATATATATTAACAGAACAACCAATACATGGATATTCTCATATAATTACCTATAAAAAAAATTAATGAAGGACATATAATTTTTGAATTAAATAAATTAGCCTAGATGTAAGAACATTATGTATTATTTAAATATATACGTAGTTCATTCAGTATTTATTAAAATGTATAAAACACAATTTTATGTTTATTCTTAATAGAATAATATATTACAGTATTCATTTGAAATAATATACATATATAATGTATTGGACATGTTATTTGGTAAGCGTAAGTGATCATGGGAATATAAATGTGTAGGTATTGTATAGGAGACCGGTTTAAATATGCATATGGAATATTTATATTTTAGAACACGTATTCGGTTTTTGACTAATGTCACAAGTGTTATTTCGTGTACTTAGGTTTTAATATATCGTATTTTTAACATATGTATTGGCATTCTCGACGCACATGTGCCAACTATATAAACAAAATTACAGCTTGTTTCTAAACAGTTGCTGTATGAAAACCTGCAATTTTTTGAAAAGTATACTTTAAACTGAACGATTAAACTAACATTTGTTGTATAGAACAACAGATTTGATTAAATCTTGGTATACACTACTAAAATATTATTGTAGAATTCTGCCATGTAAAATAATGTATTCGTTGTATATATTATTTTAGAACTTTTATAATTGTTTGACTCTTCCATTTGTCGCTAATTCTCTGCACTATCATTTGATAAACGAAATTATCTAGTGCTTAATTTATTAGTTTAGACAACTCAGTTTTGAAGATACTCATCATCGCTTTACGTAGTTTGATTATATAATTCTATTACTTGCTCGTATACAGTTTAAAAATATCATGGTATCCTTCGTATTTCCTTTACTACTTCCCATCATGTAAGCTTAATCCATTAAAATTCAATATGTATACACGAAAAATAATATTTAATAGCAATCTGTGAGTGACAGTCTTGTAATGTATTTGAGTAAAAGTATTCAAATACTTTTATGATATTTAAATACGTATTTCGAATACTTTTAATAAGAGTATTTGTAAGTAGTATTCTAAATACTTTTTTAGAGTTTCTGTATTTAAAATCAAATACGTTTTTTAAATCTTTTTTTGTGACATGATCTAATAATGAAACAAAATCTTCGTCATTTTCCGTAATAATTATTTATGATAAGTTGGCAAACTATTTTGGTCGTGGATATCGTCGTTCACTGATGGTTTTCCGTTCAAGTCGATGTAGGTAATCCCGATTAGACCGATTTATGTGTTATCCTTGTTCGCGACAGGTCGAACTCCATTAGTTCTAATAAGAGTCTAAGCATTAGTAAAACGAATGTCAAAAACAATTTAATTACAAGTATTTGAAAGTATTTAAAAGTATGTGTAAATACTTTTACTAAGTATCTGAATTTATACTCGAATGCTTTTCGTATTAGGTATATAAATACGTATTTTAAATACTTTTAAAACAAGTACCTGTATCTGTATTTGAATAATTTTAAAAGTATCTTTTACAAGATAAATAAGTGAATATAATTAACTCATTTCAAGTGAGAACTGTGTCTGAAGGACACGCAACTTACGCACACAGGAGTTCATTACTAAATGGGAAAACAATAAATTATTTTCCTGAATATAAATTTCTACTTCTGTACGTTACAACGTAGGAATTCTTAATAAATTACTCTTTCGAATAAAAATGTTATATTAATTTATTTCTTTTGCAGATATGATAGACAAAACATGATCACGAATAAATGTTACTCGTCACCCATTTGTCGAGAAACGCTTTGATTGCATGTACGGTATATTGATTTTATGCTGAACGCGATCATATATTTTATTATATATATTAACAGAACAACCAATACATGGATATTCTCATATAATTACCTATAAAAAAATTAATGAAGGACATATAATTTTTGAATTAAATAAATTAGCCTAGATGTAAGAACATTATGTATTATTTAAATATATACGTAGTTCACTCAGTATTTATTAAAATGTATAAAACACAATTTTATGTTTATTCTTAATAGAATAATATATTACAGTATTCATTTGAAATAATATACATATATAATGTATTGGACATGTTATTTGGTAAGCGTAAGTGATCATGGGAATATAAATGTGTAGGTATTGTATAGGAGACCCGTTTTCAATATGCATATGGAATATTTATATTTTAGAACACGTATTCGGTTTTGACTAATGTCACAAGTGTTATTTCGTGTACTTAGGTTTTAATATATCGTATTTTTAACATATGTATTGGCATTCTCGACGCACATGTGCCAACTATATAAACAAAATTACAGCTTGTTTCTAAACAGTTGCTGTATGAAAACCTGCAATTTTTTGAAAAGGTGTACTTTAAACTGCGCGATAAAACTAACATTTGTTGCATAGAACAACAGAATTGAATAAATCGTATTTTACTCTACTAAAATATTATTGTAGAATTTTGCCTTGAAAAATAATGTATTCGTGGTATATATTATTTTAGAACTTTTATAATTGTTTGACTTGTCAATTTGTCGCTAATTCTCTGCACTATCATTTGATAAACGAAATAATCTAGTGCTTAATTTATTAGTTTATACAACTCAGTTTTGAAGATACTCATCATCGCTTTACGTAGTTCGATTATATAATTGTATTCCCTGCTGGTATACAGTTTAAAAATATCTTGGTATCCACCGTATTTCCTTTACTACTTCCTATCATGTAAGCTTAATCCATTAAAAATTCAATATGTTTACACGAAAAAATAATAGTTAATAGCAATATGTGAGTGAATATAATTAGCTCATTTCAAGTGAGAACTGTGTCTGAAGGACACGCAACTTACGCACACAGGAGTTCATTACAATATGGGAAAACAATAAATTATTTTCCTGATTATAAATGTCTACTTCTGTACGTTACAATGTAGGAATTCTTAATAAATTACTCTTTTCGAATAAAATTGTTATATTAATTTATTTCTTTTGCAGATATGATAGACAAAACATGATCACGAATAAATGTTACTCGTCACCCATTTGTCGAGAAACGCTTTGATTGCATGTACGGTATATTGATTTTATGCTGAACGCGATCAATATTTTATTATATATATTAACAGAACAACCAATACATGGATATTCTCATATAATTACCTATAAAAAAAATTAATGAAGGACATATAATTTTTGAATTAAATAAATTAGCCTAGATGTAAGAACATTATGTATTATTTAAATATATACGTAGTTCATTCAGTATTTATTAAAATGTATAAAACACAATTTTATGTTTATTCTTAATAGAATAATATATTACAGTATTCATTTGAAATAATATACATATATAATGTATTGGACATGTTATTTGGTAAGCGTAAGTGATCATGGGAATATAAATGTGTAGGTATTGTATAGGAGACCCGTTTTCAATATGCATATGGAATATTTATATTTTAGAACACGTATTCGGTTTTGACTAATGTCACAAGTGTTATTTCGTGTACTTAGGTTTTAATATATCGTATTTTTAACATATGTATTGGCATTCTCGACGCACATGTGCCAACTATATAAACAAAATTACAGCTTGTTTCTAAACAGTTGCTGTATGAAAACCTGCAATTTTTGAAAAGTGTACTTTAAACTGCGCGATTAAACTAACATTTGTTGTATAGAACAACAGATTTGATTAAATCTTGGTATACACTACTAAAATATTATTGTAGAATTCTGCCATGTAAAATAATGTATTCGTTGTATATATTATTTTAGAACTTTTATAATTGTTTGACTCTTCCATTTGTCGCTAATTCTCTGCACTATCATTTGATAAACGAAATTATCTAGTGCTTAATTTATTAGTTTAGACAACTCAGTTTTGAAGATACTCATCATCGCTTTACGTAGTTTGATTATATAATTCTATTACTTGCTCGTATACAGTTTAAAAATATCATGGTATCCTTCGTATTTCCTTTACTACTTCCCATCATGTAAGCTTAATCCATTAAAATTCAATATGTATACACGAAAAAATAATATTTAATAGCAATCTGTGAGTGACAGTCTTGTAATGTATTTGAGTAAAAGTATTCAAATACTTTTATGATATTTAAATACGTATTTCGAATACTTTTAATAAGAGTATTTGTAAGTAGTATTCTAAATACTTTTTTAGAG
Source organism: Slavum lentiscoides (assembly GCA_032441835.1). Taxonomy (NCBI): domain Eukaryota; kingdom Metazoa; phylum Arthropoda; class Insecta; order Hemiptera; family Aphididae; genus Slavum; species Slavum lentiscoides. The sequence goes on from JAIVES010000039.1 coordinate 37,082, forward strand.
TTTCTGTATTTAAAATCAAATACGTTTTTTAAATCTTTTTTTGTGACATGATCTAATAATGAAACAAAATCTTCGTCATTTTCCGTAATAATTATTTATGATAAGTTGGCAAACTATTTTGGTCGTGGATATCGTCGTTCACTGATGGTTTTTCCGTTCAAGTCGATGTAGGTAATCCCGATTAGACCGATTTATGTGTTATCCTTGTTCGCGACAGGTCGAACTCCATTAGTTCTAATAAGAGTCTAAGCATTAGTAAAACGAATGTCAAAAACAATTTAATTACAAGTATTTGAAAGTATTTAAAAGTATGTGTAAATACTTTTACTAAGTATCTGAATTTATACTGAATGCTTTTCTTATTAGGTATATAAATACGTATTTTAAATACTTTTAAAAACAAGTACCTGTATCTGTATTTGAATACTTTTAAAAAGTATCTTTTAAAGAAAAATAAGTGAATATAAATAACTTAATTCAAGTGAGAACTGTGTCTGAAGGACATGCAACTTACGCACACAGGAGTACATTACTAAATGGGAACACAATAAATTATTTTCCTGAATATAAATTTCTACTTCTGTACGTTACAACGTAGGAATTCTTAATAAATTACTCTTTTCGAATAAAAATGTTATATTAATTTATTTCTTTTGCAGATATGATAGACGAAACATGATCACGAATAAATGTTACTCGTCACCCATTTGTCGAGAAACGCTTTGATTGCATGTACTGTATATTGATTTTATGCTGAACGCGATTATATTTTATATATATATATTAACAGAACAACCAATACATGGATATTCTCATATAATTACCTATAAAAAAATTAATGATATACATTTAATTTTTGAATTAAATAAATTAGCCTAGATGTAAGAACATTATGTATTATTTAAATATATATGTAGTTCACTCAGTATTTATTAAAATGTATAAAACACAATTTTATGTTTATTCTTAATAGAATAATATATTACAGTATTCATTTGAAATAATATACATATATAATGTATTGGACATGTTATTTGGTAAGCGTAAGTGATCATGGGAATATAAATGTGTAGGTATTGTATAGGAGACCCGTTTTCAATATGCATATGGAATATTTATATTTTAGAACACGTATTCGGTTTTTGACTAATGTCACAAGTGTTATTTCGTGTACTTAGGTTTTAATATATCGTATTTTTAACATATGTATTGGCATTCTCGACGCACATGTGCCAACTATATAAACAAAATTACAGCTTGTTTCTAAACAGTTGCTGTATGAAAACCTGCAATTTTTTGAAAAGGTGTACTTTAAACTGCGCGATAAAACTAACATTTGTTGCATAGAACAACAGAATTGAATAAATCGTATTTTACTCTACTAAAATATTATTGTAGAATTTTGCCTTGAAAAATAATGTATTCGTGGTATATATTATTTTAGAACTTTTATAATTGTTTGACTTGTCAATTTGTCGCTAATTCTCTGCACTATCATTTGATAAACGAAATAATCTAGTGCTTAATTTATTAGTTTATACAACTCAGTTTTGAAGATACTCATCATCGCTTTACGTAGTTCGATTATATAATTGTATTCCCTGCTGGTATACAGTTTAAAAATATCTTGGTATCCACCGTATTTCCTTTACTACTTCCTATCATGTAAGCTTAATCCATTAAAAATTCAATATGTTTACACGAAAAAATAATAGTTAATAGCAATATGTGAGTGAATATAATTAGCTCATTTCAAGTGAGAACTGTGTCTGAAGGACACGCAACTTACGCACACAGGAGTTCATTACAATATGGGAAAACAATAAATTATTTTCCTGATTATAAATGTCTACTTCTGTACGTTACAATGTAGGAATTCTTAATAAATTACTCTTTTCGAATAAAATTGTTATATTAATTTATTTCTTTTGCAGATATGATAGACAAAACATGATCACGAATAAATGTTACTCGTCACCCATTTGTCGAGAAACGCTTTGATTGCATGTACGGTATATTGATTTTATGCTGAACGCGATCAATATTTTATTATATATATTAACAGAACAACCAATACATGGATATTCTCATATAATTACCTATAAAAAAAATTAATGAAGGACATATAATTTTTGAATTAAATAAATTAGCCTAGATGTAAGAACATTATGTATTATTTAAATATATACGTAGTTCATTCAGTATTTATTAAAATGTATAAAACACAATTTTATGTTTATTCTTAATAGAATAATATATTACAGTATTCATTTGAAATAATATACATATATAATGTATTGGACATGTTATTTGGTAAGCGTAAGTGATCATGGGAATATAAATGTGTAGGTATTGTATAGGAGACCCGTTTTCAATATGCATATGGAATATTTATATTTTAGAACACGTATTCGGTTTTTGACTAATGTCACAAGTGTTATTTCGTGTACTTAGGTTTTAATATATCGTATTTTTAACATATGTATTGGCATTCTCGACGCACATGTGCCAACTATATAAACAAAATTACAGCTTGTTTCTAAACAGTTGCTGTATGAAAACCTGCAATTTTTTGAAAAGGTATAATTTAAACTGCGCGATAAAACTAACATTTGATGTATAGAACAACAGATTTGATTAAATCTTGTTATACACTACTAAAATATTATTGTAGAATTTTGCCATGAAAAATAATGTATTCGTTGTATATATTATTTTAGAACTTTTATAATTGTTTGACTCTTCCATTTGTCGCTAATTCTCTGCACTATCATTTGATAAACGAAATTATCTAGTGCTTAATTTATTAGTTTAGACAACTCAGTTTTGAAGATACTCATCATCGCTTTACGTAGTTTGATTATATAATTCTATTACTTGCTCGTATACAGTTTAAAAATATCATGGTATCCTTCGTATTTCCTTTACTACTTCCCATCATGTAAGCTTAATCCATTAAAATTCAATATGTATACACGAAAAAATAATATTTAATAGCAATCTGTGAGTGACAGTCTTGTAATGTATTTGAGTAAAAGTATTCAAATACTTTTATGATATTTAAATACGTATTTCGAATACTTTTAATAAGAGTATTTGTAAGTAGTATTCTAAATACTTTTTTAGAGTTTCTGTATTTAAAATCAAATACGTTTTTTAAATCTTTTTTTGTGACATGATCTAATAATGAAACAAAATCTTCGTCATTTTCCGTAATAATTATTTATGATAAGTTGGCAAACTATTTTGGTCGTGGATATCGTCGTTCACTGATGGTTTTCCGTTCAAGTCGATGTAGGTAATCCCGATTAGACCGATTTATGTGTTATCCTTGTTCGCGACAGGTCGAACTCCATTAGTTCTAATAAGAGTCTAAGCATTAGTAAAACGAATGTCAAAAACAATTTAATTACAAGTATTTGAAAGTATTTAAAAGTATGTGTAAATACTTTTACTAAGTATCTGAATTTATACTCGAATGCTTTTCGTATTAGGTATATAAATACGTATTTTAAATACTTTTAAAAACAAGTACCTGTATCTGTATTTGAATAATTTTAAAAAGTATCTTTTACAAGATAAATAAGTGAATATAATTAACTCATTTCAAGTGAGAACTGTGTCTGAAGGACATGCAACTTACGCACACAGGAGTACATTACTAAATGGGAAAACAATAAATTATTTTCCTGAATATAAATTTCTACTTCTGTACGTTACAACGTAGGAATTCTTAATAAATTACTCTCTTCGAATAAAAATGTTATATTAATTTATTTCTTTTGCAGATATGATAGACGAAACATGATCACGAATAAATGTTACTCGTCACCCATTTGTCGAGAAACGCTTTGATTGCATGTACCGTATATTGATTTTATGCTGAACGCGATTTATATTTTATTATATATATATATTAACAAAACAACCAATACATGGATATTCTCATATAATTACCTATAAAAAAAAATTAATGAAGGACATATAATTTTTGAATTAAATAAATTAGCCTAGATGTAAGAACATTATGTATTATTTAAATATATACGTAGTTCATTCAGTATTTATTAAAATGTATAAAACACAATTTTATGTTTATTCTTAATAGAATAATATATTACAGTATTCATTTGAAATAATATACATATATAATGTATTGGACATGTTATTTGGTAAGCGTAAGTGATCATGGGAATATAAATGTGTAGGTATTGTATAGGAGACCCGTTTTCAATATGCATATGGAATATTTATATTTTAGAACACGTATTCGGTTTTTGACTAATGTCACAAGTGTTATTTCGTGTACTTAGGTTTTAATATATCGTATTTTTAACATATGTATTGGCATTCTCGACGCACATGTGCCAACTATATAAACAAAATTACAGCTTGTTTCTAAACAGTTGCTGTATGAAAACCTGCAATTTTTGAAAAGTGTACTTTAAACTGCGCGATAAAACTAACATTTGTTGTATAGAACAACAGATTTGATTAAATCTTGTTATACACTACTAAAATATTATTGTAGAATTCTGCCATGTAAAATAATGTATTCGTTGTATATATTATTTTAGAACTTTTATAATTGTTTGACTAGTCCATTTGTCGCTAATTCTCTGCACTATCATTTGATAAACGAAATAATCTAGTGCTTAATTTATTAGTTTAGACAACTCAGTTTTGAAGATACTCATCATCGCTTTACGTAGTTTGATTATATAATTCTATTCCTTGCTCGTATACAGTTTAAAAATATCATAGTATCCTTCGTATTTCCTTTATTACTTCCCATCATGTAAGCTTAATCCATTAAAAATTCAATATGTATACACGAAAAAATAATATTTAATAGCAATCTGTGAGTGACAGTCTTGTAATGTATTTGAGTAAAAGTATTCAAATACTTTTATGATATTTAAATACGTATTTCGAATACTTTTAATAAGAGTATTTGTAAGTAGTATTCTAAATACTTTTTTAGAGTTTCTGTATTTAAAATCAAATACGTTTTTAAATCTTTTTGTGACATGATCTAATAATGAAACAAAATCTTCGTCATTTTCCGTAATAATTATTTATGATAAGTTGGCAAACTATTTTGGTCGTGGATATCGTCGTTCACTGATGGTTTTTCCGTTCAAGTCGATGTAGGTAATCCCGATTAGACCGATTTATGTGTTATCCTTGTTCGCGACAGGTCGAACTCCATTAGTTCTAATAAGAGTCTAAGCATTAGTAAAACGAATGTCAAAAACAATTTAATTACAAGTATTTGAAAGTATTTAAAAGTATGTGTAAATACTTTTACTAAGTATCTGAATTTATACTCGAATGCTTTTCGTATTAGGTATATAAATACGTATTTTAAATACTTTTAAAAACAAGTACCTGTATCTGTATTTGAATAATTTTAAAAGTATCTTTACAAGATAAATAAGTGAATATAATTAACTCATTTCAAGTGAGAACTGTGTCTGAAGGACATGCAACTTACGCACACAGGAGTACATTACTAAATGGGAAAACAATAAATTATTTTCCTGAATATAAATTTCTACTTCTGTACGTTACAACGTAGGAATTCTTAATAAATTACTCTTTTCGAATAAAAATGTTATATTAATTTATTTCTTTTGCAGATATGATAGACGAAACATGATCACGAATAAATGTTACTCGTCACCCATTTGTCGAGAAACGCTTTGATTGCATGTACGGTATATTGATTTTATGCAAAACGCGATCAATATTTTATTTATATATATTAACAGAACAACCAATACATGGATATTCTCATATAATTACCTATAAAAAAATTAATGAAGGACATATAATTTTTGAATTAAATAAATTAGCCTAGATGTAAGAACATTATGTATTATTTAAATATATACGTAGTTCACTCAGTATTTATTAAAATGTATAAAACACAATTTTATGTTTATTCTTAATAGAATAATATATTACAGTATTCATTTGAAATAATATACATATATAATGTATTGGACATGTTATTTGGTAAGCGTAAGTGATCATGGGAATATAAATGTGTAGGTATTGTATAGGAGACCCGTTTTCAATATGCATATGGAATATTTATATTTTAGAACACGTATTCGGTTTTTGACTAATGTCACAAGTGTTATTTCGTGTACTTAGGTTTTAATATATCGTATTTTTAACATATGTATTGGCATTCTCGACGCACATGTGCCAACTATATAAACAAAATTACAGCTTGTTTCTAAACAGTTGCTGTATGAAAACCTGCAATTTTTTGAAAAGGTGTACTTTAAACTGCGCGATAAAACTAACATTTGTTGCATAGAACAACAGAATTGAATAAATCGTATTTTACTCTACTAAAATATTATTGTAGAATTTTGCCTTGAAAAATAATGTATTCGTGGTATATATTATTTTAGAACTTTTATAATTGTTTGACTTGTCAATTTGTCGCTAATTCTCTGCACTATCATTTGATAAACGAAATAATCTAGTGCTTAATTTATTAGTTTATACAACTCAGTTTTGAAGATACTCATCATCGCTTTACGATTATATAATTCTATTACTTGCTCGTATACAGTTTAAAAATTCGATTATATAATTGTATTCCCTGCTGGTATACAGTTTAAAAATATCTTGGTATCCACCGTATTTCCTTTACTACTTCCTATCATGTAAGCTTAATCCATTAAAAATTCAATATGTTTACACGAAAAATAATAGTTAATAGCAATATGTGTATTTTAAATACTTTTAAAACAAGTGAATATAATTAGCTCATTTCAAGTGAGAACTGTGTCTGAAGGACACGCAACTTACGCACACAGGAGTTCATTACAATATGGGAAAACAATAAATTATTTTCCTGATTATAAATGTCTACTTCTGTACGTTACAACGTAGGAATTCTTAATAAATTACTCATTTCGAATAAAAATGTTATATTAATTTATTTCTTTTGCAGATATGACAGACAAAACTTGATCACGAATAAATGTTACTCGTCACCCATTTGTCGAGAAACGCTTTGATTTCATGTACGGTATATTGATTTTATGCTGAACGCGATCAATATTTTATTATATATATTAACAGAACAACCAATACATGGATATTCTCATATAATTACCTATAAAAAAAATTAATGAAGGACATATAATTTTTGAATTAAATAAATTAGCCTAGATGTAAGAACATTATGTATTATTTAAATATATACGTAGTTCATTCAGTATTTATTAAAATGTATAAAACACAATTTTATGTTTATTCTTAATAGAATAATATATTACAGTATTCATTTGAAATAATATACATATATAATGTATTGGACATGTTATTTGGTAAGCGTAAGTGATCATGGGAATATAAATGTGTAGGTATTGTATAGGAGACCCGTTTTCAATATGCATATGGAATATTTATATTTTAGAACACGTATTCGGTTTTTGACTAATGTCACAAGTGTTATTTCGTGTACTTAGGTTTTAATATATCGTATTTTTAACATATGTATTGGCATTCTCGACGCACATGTGCCAACTATATAAACAAAATTACAGCTTGTTTCTAAACAGTTGCTGTATGAAAACCTGCAATTTTTTGAAAAGGTGTACTTTAAACTGCGCGATAAAACTAACATTTGTTGTATAGAACAACAGATTTGATTAAATCTTGGTATACACTACTAAAATATTATTGTAGAATTCTGCCATGTAAAATAATGTATTCGTTGTATATATTATTTTAGAACTTTTATAATTGTTTGACTCTTCCATTTGTCGCTAATTCTCTGCACTATCATTTGATAAACGAAATTATCTAGTGCTTAATTTATTAGTTTAGACAACTCAGTTTTGAAGATACTCATCATCGCTTTACGTAGTTTGATTATATAATTCTATTACTTGCTCGTATACAGTTTAAAAATATCATGGTATCCTTCGTATTTCCTTTACTACTTCCCATCATGTAAGCTTAATCCATTAAAATTCAATATGTATACACGAAAAATAATATTTAATAGCAATCTGTGAGTGACAGTCTTGTAATGTATTTGAGTAAAAGTATTCAAATACTTTTATGATATTTAAATACGTATTTCGAATACTTTTAATAAGAGTATTTGTAAGTAGTATTCTAAATACTTTTTTAGAGTTTCTGTATTTAAAATCAAATACGTTTTTTAAATCTTTTTTTGTGACATGATCTAATAATGAAACAAAATCTTCGTCATTTTCCGTAATAATTATTTATGATAAGTTGGCAAACTATTTTGGTCGTGGATATCGTCGTTCACTGATGGTTTTTCCGTTCAATTCGATGTAGGTAATCCCGATTAGACCGATTTATGTGTTATCCTTGTTCGCGACAGGTCGAACTCCATTAGTTCTAACAAGAGTCTAAGCATTACTAAAACGAATGTCAAAAACAATTTAATTACAATTATTTGAAAGTATTTGAAAGTATATGTAAATACTTTTACTAAGTATCTGAATTTATACTCGAATGCTTTTCTTATTAGGTATATAAATACGTATTTTAAATACTTTTAAAAACAAGTACCTGTATCTGTATTTGAATAATTTTAAAAAGTATCTTTTACAAGATAAATAAGTGAATATAATTAACTCATTTCAAGTGAGAACTGTGTCTGAAGGACACGCAACTTACGCACACAGGAGTTCATTACAATATGGGAAAACAATAAATTATTTTCCTGATTATAAATGTCTACTTCTGTACGTTACAACGTAGGAATTCTTAATAAATTACTCATTTCGAATAAAAATGTTATATTAATTTATTTCTTTTGCAGATATGACAGACAAAACTTGATCACGAATAAATGTTACTCGTCACCCATTTGTCGAGAAACGCTTTGATTGCATGTACGGTATATTGATTTTATGCTGAACGCGATCAATATTTTATTATATATATTAACAGAACAACCAATACATGGATATTCTCATATAATTACCTATAAAAAAAATTAATGAAGGACATATAATTTTTGAATTAAATAAATTTGCCTAGATGTAAGAACATTATGTATTACTTAAATATATACGTAGTTCACTCAGTATTTATTAAAATGTATAAAACACAATTTTATGTTTATTCTTAATAGAATAATATATTACAGTATTCATTTGAAATAATATACATATATAATGTATTGGACATGTTATTTGGTAAGCGTAAGTGATCATGGGAATATAAATGTGTAGGTATTGTATAGGAGACCCGTTTTCAATATGCATATGGAATATTTATATTTTAGAACACGTATTCGGTTTTTGACTAATGTCACAAGTGTTATTTCGTGTACTTAGGTTTTAATATATCGTATTTTTAACATATGTATTGGCATTCTCGACGCACATGTGCCAACTATATAAACAAAATTACAGCTTGTTTCTAAACAGTTGCTATATGAAAACCTGCAATTTTTTGAAAAGGTATACTTTAAACTGAGCGATTAAACTAACATTTGTTGTATAGAACAACAGATTTGATTAAATCTTGTTATACACTACTAAAATATTATTGTAGAATTTTGCCATGTAAAATAATGTATTCGTTGTATATATTATTTTAGAACTTTTATAATTGTTTGACTTGTCCATTTGTCGCTAATTCTCTGCACTATCATTTGATAAACGAAATTATCTAGTGCTTAATTTATTAGTTTAGACAACTCAGTTTTGAAGATACTCATCATCGCTTTACGTAGTTTGATTATATAATTCTATTACTTGCTCGTATACAGTTTAAAAATATCATGGTATCCTTCGTATTTCCTTTACTACTTCCCATCATGTAAGCTTAATCCATTAAAAATTCAATATGTATACACGAAAAAATAATATTTAATAGCAATCTGTGAGTGACAGTCTTGTAATGTATTTGAGTAAAAGTATTCAAATACTTTTATGATATTTAAATACGTATTTCGAATACTTTTAATAAGAGTATTTGTAAGTAGTATTCTAAATACTTTTTTAGAGTTTCTGTATTTAAAATCAAATACGTTTTTTAAATCTTTTTTTGTGACATGATCTAATAATGAAACAAAATCTTCGTCATTTTCCGTAATAATTATTTATTGGTCGTGGATATCGTCGTTCACTGATGGTTTTTCCGTTCAAGTCGATGTAGGTAATCCCGATTAGACCGATTTATGTGTTATCCTTGTTCGCGACAGGTCGAACTCCATTAGTTCTAATAAGAGTCTAAGCATTAGTAAAACGAATGTCAAAAACAATTTAATTACAAGTATTTGAAAGTATTTAAAGTATGTGTAAATACTTTTACTAAGTATCTGAATTTATACTCGAATGCTTTTCGTATTAGGTATATAAATACGTATTTTAAATACTTTTAAAAACAAGTACCTGTATCTGTATTTGAATAATTTTAAAAAGTATCTTTTACAAGATAAATAAGTGAATATAATTAACTCATTTCAAGTGAGAACTGTGTCTGAAGGACACGCAACTTACGCACACAGGAGTACATTACTAAATGGGAAAACAATAAATTATTTTCCTGAATATAAATTTCTACTTCTGTACGTTACAACGTAGGAATTCTTAATAAATTACTCTCTTCGAATAAAAATGTTATATTAATTTATTTCTTTTGCAGATATGACAGACAAAACTTGATCACGAATAAATGTTACTCGTCACCCATTTGTCGAGAAACGCTTTGATTTCATGTACGGTATATTGATTTTATGCTGAACGCGATCAATATTTTATTATATATATTAACAGAACAACCAATACATGGATATTCTCATATAATTACCTATAAAAAAAATTAATGAAGGACATATAGATTTTGAATTAAATAAATTTGCCTAGATGTAAGAACATTATGTATTACTTAAATATATACGTAGTTCACTCAGTATTTATTAAAATGTATAAAACACAATTTTATGTTTATTCTTAATAGAATAATATATTACAGTATTCATTTGAAATAATATACATATATAATGTATTGGACATGTTATTTGGTAAGCGTAAGTGATCATGGGAATATAAATGTGTAGGTATTGTCCCTAAATTACAATCTTATACAAATAAATATTTTTATTACATAGCCCAGTGAGGCAATTTATTCAATTTTAAAATAAGTTATCAATTTGTAATTTCGTTCCGAGGGTGGAAAATTATAAAATTTGGTAATCTTAAATAAACATATATTAAAATTTTATTATTGTGTAGCCCATAGAGGCAAATTATTCAATTTTAAAATAAGTTATCAATTTTGTAATTTCGTTCCGAGAGTGGAAAATTATAAAATTTGGTAATCTTAAATAAACATATATTAAAAATTTTATTATTGTGTAGCCCAGAGAGGCAAATTATTCAAATTTAAAATAAGTTATCAATTTTAATTTCGTTCCGAGAGTGGAAAATTATAAAATTTGATAATCTTAAATAGTTATATATTAAAAAATTTTATTATTGTGTAGCCCAGAGAGGCAAATTATTCAATTTTAAAATAAGTTATCAATTTTGTAATTTCGTTCCGAGAGTGGAAAATTATAAAATTTGGTAATCATAAATAAACATATATTAAAAATTTTATTATTGTATAGCCCAGAGAGGCAAATTATTTAAATTTAAAATAAGTTATCAATTTTTAATTTCGTTCCGAGAGTGGAAAATTATAAAATTTGATAATCTTAAATAGTTATATATTAAAAAATTTTATTATTGTGTAGCCCAGAGAGGCAAATTATTCAATTTTAAAATAAGTTATCAATTTTGTAATTTCGTTCCGAGAGTGGAAAATTATAAAATTTGGTAATCTTAAATAAACATATATTAAAAATTTTATTATTGTGTAGCCCAGAGAGGCAAATTATTCAAATTTAAAATAAGTTATCAATTTTTAATTTCGTTCCGAGAGTGGAAAATTATAAAATTTGATAATCTTAAATAGTTATATATTAAAAAAATTTTATTATTGTGTAGCCTAGAGAGGCAAATTATTCGAATTTAAAATAAGTTATCAATTTTTAATTTCGTTCCGAGAGTGGAAAATTATAAAATTTGGTAATCTTAAATAAACATATATTAAAAATTTTATTATTGTGTAGCCCAGAGAGGCAAATTATTCAAATTTAAAATAAGTTATCAATTTTAATTTTGTTCCGAGAGTGGAAAATTATAAAATTTGATAATCTTAAATAGTTATATATTAAAAATTTTATTATTGTGTAGCCTAGAGAGGCAAATTATTCGAATTTAAAATAAGTTATCAATTTTAATTTCGTTCCGAGAGTGGAAAATTATAAAATTTGATAATCTTAAATAATTATATATTAAAGAATTTTATTATTATTTAGCCCAATGAGGCAAATTATTCAACTTTAAAATAAAGTTATCAATTTGTAATTTCGTTCCAAGAGTGGAAAGTTATAAAATTCGGTAATCTTAAATAAAATATATAAAAAAAAAAAAAAAAAAAAATTAGAATTACTGTGAGTTAGAATAATATATGTAAAAAGCACATGAATTTATTACATTTCAATCTTTATTATTTCGCTACACATTATTTTAACTTATATATAATTATATACAGGTCACACAGAGATCATAATTCCATCTTAAATCAATTCACTCAAAATAAATGGACAATATACAATTCACAATCAGTATATAAATTCCGTGACATAATCCCACACAAAAAAAAAAAAAAAAAAAAAAAAAAAAATTAATAAAATAACAAGAATAATTTCAGTCAACTTAATATAGACAAATAAAAGAAAAGAGGAGGCTATTCATATCAAACATTCCTTTCTGAAAGGGAAAGAATAACAATTCAAGTAATAATTTCTTTTCATTTAACAAAATAACAGATACGCATATAATAAGAATAAGAATTTAAACAATAACTTCTTTTCATTTAATAAATCGACGGACACACATTTATATTTACATACAAAAATTATAAACCAAAAAAAAAAAAACACATGTCACATTCTGAACAGAGGCAGCATATTTATAACGATAAAGACTTGTCAATTGTGTCAACTAGCTGGGTCCATAAATTAAATAAACAAAACGTGATTAACGAACTGTCTAGGAGACATTTAAAACAACAGGAAATTTATTTGATTTAAAATCTAGACTATTCAAATACTTAAGGGTGAATCCACACAGGACGACTTTGAAATCTCAATAGAAGATACTGTATTTATACCGGGCCCAACTACACGTCGAGCAATCATTAGGGAAGGATAATATGGCTGACAGCAAGAAACCGTTTTCAAACCTGGAAAATTTTCGGTACAATTTCGGAAAACATCGATCAATTTCTAAAACGTTTTGAAAGGGCCGCGATAATAAATGGGTGGACAGATACCGAAAATCTCAATACATAGCCGTGTATTTAGAGGGGGCAGCACTTACATTTTATGAAAATATTCACCACGTAGTCGACTTTATCGAATGGGAAACCCTAGAAAATCAACTCAGGCAAGAATTCGAACCAACTGCACAAACTGACATGTTGAGAATAATGTTAGAAAAACGAAAACAATTACCGGACGAACAAACAATTTCATATATTAATGAGGCAGAATCTCTATGCAGACGCATTGATAAAAATATGTCCCAGGGGGAATTAGTTCATAATATCATGAAAGGGTTAAAACCATCAATAGTGCGATATATCGGAATTATGGAAAATAAAACGTTAGACGAACTTAAAAGTAATGTCAGAAAATATGATTTAATAGAGTTCATGGTTACTGGGAATCAGAAAATCCCCATTCGAAATAGAAAATTCCATTCTACAAAATAAAATTCAACAGATCAATAATAACAAAAATAACATTGACCACAAGTATAACAAATTACAAGACGAAATAAACAATTTAAAAGAACAGCTTAACAACATAAAATTACTGACAATAACGACAATTTAAACACTAATAACCAATATAAAAATACATTAATAATAATAGTGACAGATTTAATAATAATGAAGTTAACACAAATTATTATAATAAACCGAATTGGAAAAATCAAACTGAAAATAAAAATATTGAAGAACCCAAATCATATTGGAATGGAAGCCCATTCCCTTATAACGATTCAACTTTCCCAGTCAATTATACACAACAAGTAAACACTTCAGCTCAGAAAAACACCTACCAACCACAAAATCAAAATTATAATACTAAATGGCAAACCAACTTAAGAAAACATTGTAACTATTGTTCAAGAAATAATCATACAGAAGAGAATTGTTTTTTAAAAAATAAAAATTCCATTATTTGCCAAATTTGTAATAATTCAGGTCATACGGCGATTAATTGCAGTCAATTTATTAATAAACAAAAAAACTAGATTCGAGGTTAAACCTAGCTGATAATAGTTCACCTTTTATTACAGCACAAAAAACACAAATTATAAATAAAATACAAAATACAACCGATGCGTTACACATTAATGTTAAATTTGATAACAAAATAATTCCCATAACAATTGATACGGGTGCCAATGTGTGTTGTATTAGACAACAACTCTTAAATACAAATCACATTATACTGCCAACATCAATAAAACTTTCTGGTCCAGATAACAAACCACTAAATTCAATAGGATACACTAAAATAGCAATAGAAGTTAAAAATATAAAATTTGACATAAAAGCTCACGTAATCCAAAACCTGTCAAGCAACATTATTCTCGGTAATGACTTTCTTATGGGAAATAATGCCATAATCAATTTTAATAAGAAAATAATAACCTTGAACAATATAATTAACATCGAATTAAAAAACATTAATCTAAATAATATAAATAATATAAAAAACAATAATATGACTAATATTAAAGAAATTGAAGGCAACATTTTTAACTCTCCACCAGATTTTGCGATTGCGCACTGTGTATCTGCCGACTTCAAAATGAATAAAGGCTTAGCAAAAGAAATTTGCCAAAAATATGACGTCAAAAATAAACTACCCTCAGTTAAAACACATGTTGGAAATACTATTACCACACAACATGGCCATAAAACTATATTTCACTTAATAACAAAAAAATTCTTTTTCAACAAACCTACATATATAGACATTCGAACAGCGATAAATAAACTAAAAACAGAGGCAATTAGAAATAATAAATTAAAAATAGCATTACCCACACTAGCATCAGGTCTGGATGGATGTGAGTGGCCAATAATAAAACAAATAATATACTCAGAATTTCTTGATAGTAATATCGAAATACTCATTTACCACTTTAATAAAAATAACATCACACAAAATTGGAAAACCAAAGAGCATAATAAATTAATACAAAACATTCATAATCATTATCAAAACGAAAACATTGATGTGAATACGAATAATCAAACATACAACGAGAGCATTAACGCAGAAAATAAATTTGCTAACTATAAACCGGGTGAAAATGTCCCCAGTGATGGCAATTGTGGGTTATATGCATTATGTAACGCTTTAAACGATAACAAAATTAACAAAATTACTTCAATACTAGAAATATTAGAAATATTTGGTTTAGATGACTTACCTAATTACTGGTGGTCAGATGAAGAACTAGCATCTATAGCAGATTATTATAATTTTGATACGTATATATATAATAACACTGATAATACGGGCATAGTATATGGGAATGGAAACAGACCATATATAGTGTTATATAATGTAAACAAGAATACTCATTGGATTCCAGGTACTATCTCAAATAATAAATCAAATAAAATTCCCAGAGAAATTGTTCAAATTAAAAATATAACTTCAATCAAATCAATTATGATAAAAGTAAAAAAGGAATTTAACAAAACAAAGAACGAGCACATGAACATAATCAAAGATAATGATAGACAAAAATGTAATAACAACAATTTTAGCATAGACCCAACTTATTATATAGATATAAAAAAATATAAAAATTTGGTATTTAACGACCTATCAAATTGTAAAAATGTAAAAGAAATAGAACATCGTCACATAAATAATAAACCAAAAACTAATTTCGAAATAAACAACATTGATAAAAATTTGAACGGCATTAATTTCAAAGAAGAAATAATCGTAACAAATTTAAACAAAACTAATAATAGTGAAATCAAAGTCCAAAATAGTAAACACATAAAAACTAGTACAAAAAACTATAATATGCAAGGTGATAATAATAATAGTATAACCAAAAAAATTGTTAAAAATGATCCAAATAGTAATGTCAGCAAAATGATTAACTTGCATGTAAATAACATAAATAATGAAATAAATTTAGAAACAATAAAACATAATAAAATAAAAGTGAAAATGAAAATTATGAGAATAAAAAAGGGAATGAAAGTGAAAATAGATATGAAAATGAAAACAAAAATAAAAGTAAGAGTGAATATGAGGATGAAAATAAAAATAAAAAAGGAAACGAAAGGGAAAATAAGATAAACAATAATTTACTTTTTAAGAAAAAAATTCCCATAACTTGCCAATTTCGCAAGAAATTAGGGCACACAGCTACTATCTACCAGTTTTTCTTCAAAAATAAAAAACATATAAAAATCATTTACACAAGAGAAAATAAAAATAATTTCACCTATATTAACCTAAATAAAAATAAAAATATAAGACACGCCGAAATATTTAATAACACTGAAAACAAAAATATCAAAACAAACATAAAACCAATAGTAATAGATCCCAAAACAACCGATAATAATAACAACCTAAAACACAGAAATAATATTGAGAAAAGTCCAATTATAACACACTCTAAGACCATAAAGTATAAGGAAGATAAAAATAATTTCGAGATAATAAAAAATCTATTATATTATATCGTAATATAAAAGAAAATAATGAAGATACAAATAATATGTTGAATAAAATTCAAAATATTAAAAATTCAAAATGGATAACAACACATTTGAAACTATACACAACACTAAAAGATACAAAAACTAATTTTAAAATCTCACGATTTTACAGGGATCAATAGAAATTTAAAACATAAAATCAATTTAAACAAAAAACATATTTCCACAGAATCTATGAATAATAAAATTCATCAAAATCTAAATATTTTTAAAAATATTAAAAGCAGAAACTATACTATTTCAAACGAAATTAAAACTGTGGTTAATTTTGAAGATATATCATTATTATCCAATTTAAACTTAAAACAGTATAATAAAAAAAGAAAAAAAAAGTGTTTGGCTTATTCTATAAAAAAGTGTGCTCATCATATTTAGAAATCTAAAAGTGAAGCTTCATTATAGAAACATTCAGGAGTTTCCTCCAACGAATAGCCTATTTATCAATTATATAACCAAAATTTAATTAAACTTGGATTGTTCTATAAAAAAAAAATGAAATTATATCAAGAATAAAAAAATTATATATGCCAGGAATTGATCAAATATAAGAATAACGTTACAAATATTCAATTTTTTTTTTCTCATTATATACTCTAAGTTAATATAACACTTGGTTTGTTCTATGAAAGAAAAATCACACCAAGAAATAATCAAAAGTAGAAATAATTGTCAAAATTCTTTAAAGCTTCTTATTATATACCTTAAATTGATATAACACTTGGTTTGTTCTATGAAAGAAAAATCATACCAAGAAATAATCAAATGTAGAAATAATTGTAAAAGCTTTTTCAAAGTTTTTTTTTTATATATACCTTAAGTTAATATAACACTTGGTTTGTTCTATATAAGAAAAATCACGCCAAGAATTAATCAAATATAAAAATAACTGTACTAATGTTCAATTTTTATTGTATACCTTAAGATACTATAGCACTTGGAATGTTAAAAAAAAAAAAAAAAAAAAAAATTATTTTAATTATATGTTTTAATAAAATAAGACACTTAGTTTGTTCTGTAAAAAAAGAGAAACCAAATGTCAAGTACTTTTAGTATATTTAGAGGTAGACTTATAAGTAATCAAAAAAAAATTGTATATCTATTTTAAAATATAAATTTTGGTTTGTTCTATAAAAAATATATGCTAAGACATAATTTTAACCTAATGTAACATTCAACTAATGCAAAATTCATACATTTCACTTTATAAACTTGTTAATTTACTTATAACTTTTGTAATAATTACTAAAAACAAAAATAAAAGATAACTATTAATCACGAGGCATTCATTACACTCCACTCCAAATAATCAACTTCATGCATCAAAAGACATAACGCAAGGGCCGAAGACTTTCAACTTTTCAAAAACCAAACTCCAGCTTTTAAGTTCAACACGACAAGTTCAACTTTGCAAACGTTTTTTCAAGGGCAAAGTTTAAACTTTCAAGCAGTCTGGTCGAAAGTTCAACTTCCAACTTTTCTGTGCGACTTTCAACTTAATCAACTTCCATCTCGTCTTCTATTCAGCATTCCACTATTACCAAGGTTGTGAGGGCACAACGCAAAAAAGACTGGGGTGGATGTAATGATATGCACGCACATCATTTGTGTAATATGCTATAAAAAAAATAACCCAATGTATTCATTTTATGTCATTTCTATCATACACAATTGTTCCATTATATTTAAATAAATATATACCAACGCTTGCTCCTCTCGGAATGCCGATTATATTACAAAAAAAGAGAAAACATTTAGATTGTAACACATGTATTGGTCCTGCGTGGACCCTCGAAATATAACGCTATCATTTTATAAACACATGCGAGAGATGCTGATCACCGAGGCCAAACACATAAATTAACTATACGCGAGATACCGAGCTTAAAAAAAAAAGAAAAATTAAAAGAATAAGGGAAAATAAAAACGTTTTATTCATAAAACGAATATCACGCTCCGATAATAATATATAAAATATACAAAAAATAAAATCACACTCGTGGGAAAAATTGTGTGGGAAAAAGCGACGCCATAAACAATCACGCCGTGTCACCGCCGAATTGTAATATAGGAACAAAGGCCACACATTGTTACGTGGATATCGACTTGATCATTGGTCGATCGGACCACTGCCACCAGCGTCTTGACATAATTAAAATTAAACAACTAAAATTTACACCCTTGGTCCTCTCGGTGATCTCGTCTTCTCGGCAGTGTGTGTGCAGCGTGCACAGTGTGCGCACACTCAACCAAGCAACAACGACTCAAGAAATCGGCACTCTGCGAGGACAAGTCTGGTATTTCGCACGATTCAATCTGTCTCGAGTTGCTTCATTTTTGTCGCTGACTTCGTATCTAATCGAAGGCGGCGTCCCAACCTTTCAACCTGTGTTATTGCTTCCATTTTCCGTCAGTTCACTGAACCCGAGCGTGGCTTCGTTACGGTCTCTTGGAAGACTACACTGAGTGAGCTCAGCTAGGTAAGTGATATTTTGTTTCGTTTTATTGCATGCGATTATCTCTTTTGTATTTTTGTTTTGTGCGTTCCAATCGGTTTTCGAACTCACTACCCCGGAACACTCCTTTCCGTAAACAGGAGTAAGGTAATAACTCAAATTGACTTCTATGCCTATTTTTATTTGGGTTATTACAGTATTGTATAGGAGACCCGTTTTCAATATGCATATGGAATATTTATATTTTAGAACACGTATTCGGTTTTTGACTAATGTCACAAGTGTTATTTCGTGTACTTAGGTTTTAATATATCGTATTTTTAACATATGTATTGGCATTCTCGCCGCACATGTGCCAACTATATAAACAAAATTACAGCTTGTTTCTAAACAGTTGCTGTATGAAAACCTGCAATTTTTTGAAAAGGTGTACTTTAAACTGCGCGATAAAACTAACATTTGTTGCATAGAACAACAGAATTGAATAAATCGTATTTTACCCTACTAAAATATTATTGTAGAATTTTGCCTTGAAAAATAATGTATTCGTGGTATATATTATTTTAGAACTTTTATAATTGTTTGACTTGTCAATTTGTCGCTAATTCTCTGCACTATCATTTGATAAACGAAATAATCTAGTGCTTAATTTATTAGTTTATACAACTCAGTTTTGAAGATACTCATCATCGCTTTACGTAGTTCGATTATATAATTGTATTCCCTGCTGGTATACAGTTTAAAAATATCTTGGTATCCACCGTATTTCCTTTACTACTTCCTATCATGTAAGCTTAATCCATTAAAAATTCAATATGTATACACGAAAAAATAATATTTAATAGCAATCTGTGAGTGACAGTCTTGTAATGTATTTGAGTAAAAGTATTCAAATACTTTTATGATATTTAAATACGTATTTCGAATACTTTTAATAAGAGTATTTGTAAGTAGTATTCTAAATACTTTTTTAGAGTTTCTGTATTTAAAATCAAATACGTTTTTTAAATCTTT